>DVZL01005934.1:0-11707 GCA_018236625.1 Lasaia peninsularis
TTTCGACCGCATTTATCCTACTTTCATGCTGCTTCTGACATACCCAACTCTCACTTCCATAAAGTAACGTTGGGATACGCACTGAATTGTGCAAAGCGAGTCGAGCCATTTAGCTCAACGTTTCGCACTAAGTACTCGAAAACAGTTCGTCAGTTTTCAAAAGCAGTTCGGCTGCTCTTAGTATCATATAATTTATCTATATACATAATTAAAATTGAAGTGTTCGTATGTGATATTAAAATAACCACATTTAATAAATACATATTATGTATATGTTTACAAGTGGTACATATACCAAAATAATATTTTTTAGAATTTTTGTCTGTCCAGTCTGTTTGCGCCCGCTAATCTCTAAAATGGTTGTACCGATTTTGACGGGACTTTCACTGGAAGACAGTTGATGTATTGAGGAATAGTCTAGGCTACTTTTTTTTAGATTTTTATGAACTTTTAAGAGAGCCCTGTGCTTGTACGTTGTCTTATTCCATAAAAAAACGATATATATAATAGTTTTCTAACACTCATTTTATACGCAAACTTAAAAAATTTTGGACGTAATATTTGTATGTTTTAAGTTTCTTTGTTTCTATTGTATAAAATATTCGAGACAAAACTTTGTTGGGAGTGTATTCACTGGATAAATTCTTTAGGTTCATGGACATTATTTAGTTTTCCATAGATAAATATATAAACTTTCCAAAACCGTCCCAAAAATTTGAGCAATCTCATTAATCATCCTTGAAATTCAATACATTGACACGTTGCGGCGGAGGACGGCCATTATGGCATTCCATAGATTTTATGATGTTTCAATTTCCATAGACAACGGCGGCGGGATTGGAATAGCTTGTAAATTGGAATAGTATTTAGACACGCAGACGGTTCTGGTATTCAAATACTATCAATCTATACAAATAAATAAAATTCCGTCCGTTTGTAATATCCAAATAATTTTAATATAATTGATAGAATCAGACGTTACTTTGCTGAAATCCGTAGTCTAATAATTTAATAATTTGTAAATTCCGCGAAAATGCGCGTAATTATTGTAGCGTGCTTAAAAGACTGTAGGTAGTGCAAGGTGCTTAACTGAAGTCGAAAACTACACTACATTGTTTCAGAGCATCAACATATATCCACAACACAATGCATTCAACGTATATTTCGCTTCGCAACCGAAGCATCATCAAGAGAACGTACTTCACAAACTACTAGACGTTTTGTTCGCGAATTCATTATTTTATTTAATTTTAATACAGATAAAACCGGTAAAAGACTAAAAGATATTTCGTTATGTCTATGTAACCCGTGTTGGTCCGGGTTCCGTGGTAGAATAGGCCAACTGCCTTCCACCCAGGCAGCTCGTAAGAGGCGAGCACGGGGTCTATTGTCACCAAAACCGTGGCATTAACTAGGTGGTAGAGTGCTGTGCAGCAACTCGCCCGGGTAGGGATCCACCGCCTTACCTATTCCTGCCGCCATAATGACATTGTCGTGGTCCAGTCCGGAGGGTAAGTTAGCCGGTAGACTTGCACATAAGGCCTAACAGGCCGACCACAGAGCAGCGGTGCACCTACAAAATCGCTTGCAATATGTTGTCACGACGTGTTTGCATGGGATCCTCCTCAAAATATGGATAAATATTCAATAATATCCTCAAAATATTTATTCTGTTCTGTATTTAGAGTCAACAGAAATAAATCATTGTGTAAATGTTCACTGTCTAACTGTCACGGTTCATCAGATGCAGCCGCAAGAGAGCAGAAAGAATTTTGTTATCAAGTTAGGAAAAAAAACCTAAACCGTGTACATATGATTTTTTTGTCACTAATAATAAAATCGACATATTTGACGAACTACATAAACGTCTGAAAATGAAAATCGTCGAAGGACCACCTTGGTTTCAATGTCCGTCGCCGGCGTCTTAATAAATGTCACCATAAACGCACCTTAGCCCGTGTATTTCCAACATCGATACTGCCGCCAATGATTTAAGCCTCCAATTTTCCATCATGACAAGATATTGCGTGATCAAACACAATACACCACGGCTCCGTGATTAACGACTTTGTTACACTACTGGAGGAAACTGTTACGAAACTCATTGTTATTTATGCAACTGGTTAATAAATACTGATCGATCGAATTGCGTATAACGAACAAAATAAACGATTTCTCATTACCTTATTATGGTCATGTAGAAAGAGTGAAAGATGAAAGATTGATAAAATAGATATACAATGCAAATGTGGATGGCTGAAGTAATCATATATTAGTATAATATAAATAAAGTTATATTAAAACATTTTTTTTGCAAACGTCGTATTACAAAATAGAAAAACATGTACAACGTATTTTAAAAACATTTTTTTAATATTTCCCAAAATATAAATGTAATTCAACGATATGACTTGGGAAATCCATTATATTTATCTACATTATACACGTTCAATCAAATACCGATATAAAATTTTATGACGACCTCACTGACACGGATAGTTTTTCTTGGTTTAACACTACGCAATATGTTAACTTTGCTAAATAAAAGCATAATGTATTTAATAAGAGAATAAATAAAAGAGCCCTGATCGTTAAAATGAAAAAAAAAGAATACCCCGTCCCGTGTAGTGTTTTCAAACCAGATATATCGATTCAAGGTGGAACAATCAGAATCGCGCTCGTTGCATATGATTTAATGTAACATTACTCATAATTTATGGAAATTGCTTCTATTGATAGGACACATTCGAGACACACGCGCTGCGGAATGGAAACTAATAAATCTAAAAATAGTTGCCCGCGGACGGACAGATCACTGGTTGATGCATTACGTTTACGAGCCGTTCCGGAATCGGTACTGGAATTCATCGTAAAACACTAAATACTAATGATATATTAACTCTACTACCTACAGCAGTGACTTTTTAGGACCCTAGCATTAAGTCTTCGCTGCCCGTCTGTCTGTCTGGCACCAGGCTGCCTCTTGTAAACTGTGATAGCTAGACAGTTGATGATTTTCACATATGTATTTCAGTTGCCACTATAAAAACAATTATAAGGATGCTCCCATAAAATATATTTTTTGTCGTTTTTATAAATAACAGTACGGAACCCTTCGTGCGCAAGTCCTGCTAGCCCTTGGCCCTTGGCCGTTTTTTTTTATATAAGAGGAGGCAAACGAGCAAGTGGGTCACCTAATGGTAAAAACTGTCTAGATTTTGAATAGGATATGTTGATTTAATTAAATATTTTCTGTAACAACTGTAAAAAATATTTCGCAAGTAAATTATTTTTCTTTATTTCAACAAAACTCCTCCGGAAATTACCTATTACGAAATATAATCTGTCTTACTGAATAGTAAGTCCAAGAACGTAAACTACATTTCATACCATTAGGAGATATATTACGTATATGGTAAAATAACGTTTGCCAGACAAAGTATATATTATTATTTATTATAGAAACACTTATAACATAAAATTAGGCTCAAATATATAATTGCTTGAATAATGAGTAATTAACTACCAATGATAAGTAATCTCTTTTCCTGTTGCTTTTTAATCAATTAAAATTAATTGATTTCGTGAACTTCACAACGCGGAACAATGTGACAGTGGAAATGTAACAAGGCTACATTATTTATGTTTTTATTTATCTGCTGAAAATATTTTAGTGCCGATACAAAAGAGTTAGTACTAAATGGCTCAGTGCCTTAGATGTGTATGACTACCCGGGAAAAAATGATTGGATCTGATCATATATACGTGGATACGATAATATCTAAATATGCATAATAATATCTCAATTCGCATAATTATATCTAAATTTCTTGTATACGTTTATATAATTATATCTTAATATATATAGTTATATATAACTTGATATAATCTTTGAAGTCGAAAGAAATAGTTAGATATACTAAGATATAATTATATCTAGTAATATCTCTCTATAATTACGCATTTACTCCATGAAAATTTCTTGGACTTGATCTGATATCTTTAGATATGATTATATATACTTTAGTATAACTATATTTAATCATATACATCCACAAGAATATTAGTTTATTCAAAATTGATATCATTAAAAAATAATACATATAATTATAATTTTTCATACCTTATTTTTACATAACTATTTTCAAATCATGAGGCTTACTTTATATATTTCAGATGTGCATCTTTCTTCTTTAATCTTAGCTCGAGCATAGACTCTTTTAACTTCAGGATTAAGATTCATTAGATTTCATCAACCAATAATTGACTTTCATTCTCACTTAAAGTAGATTATGATCAAAATGATAAATTGAAAAAATTACCACAAATTTGATCAAATTTTCATCAAAACAGGAGAGTTATTTAAAATTTTCCTAAATCGCGATATTAAAGTTTTTTGCAACGTTTATATATAGTTAAAACAGGAGTCGGGTTCTACACAGCGCGGCAGTCGTGGCGGGGGGCTGCTCTATTCCCCGCTCCCTAATCCCTTGTCAGTGCGGCTTATGGTGGGAAAGAAGGAGCGCGACATGCTTGTATTACTTACATATTTATATATATGCACTTACATATTTATATCTCTTTATATATAACTAGATATATTTATATTTTATATATCTATAAATATAGCTAGATATATTTATATCTTGACATATATAGTTAGATCCTGCCAAAATTTGGATCTTATTATATCTAATCATTTGTATCCAATTATATATGATCAGATCCAATCATTTTTTCTCGGGTTGTTATTTGAATTAAATTGAACATTTTATTTATAAGAATCAGGGCACAATTTAAAACGAAATGTGTTTTGTTGAATGAGAAAAGGGGATGAGGGTATAAAATAGATTACTTGAAGATCACCTGCACAGTCTTCTCGGGGAGGTGGATCGCCACGTGCTGCAGGTAACTACTCTTCCTGTGGAAACCAGCTCCACAGTCCTTGCAGACAAATGGTTTCTCACCTGTATGAAGACGCTCGTGGATCTGGAAAGTCGTTTTTATATTATGAAAATCATTGTAATATATACATGTATATTTCAATTTGGTTTCTCCTTGCTAAGTAATTAGTTGAATTGATAAGTAGTCAGTGATACAAATAGTTTTTAGACATCAAAGACTCATATTACATATTATATGTTTATACTATATTATGTAATATTTATCGTAGAAATGTTATATGTAACTGGGACTAGGAAAGTTTAAATGTTAACAACTCGTAGATCAAACATCTCCTACCTGGCCCACTGTCTCTACCCTGGATGCAATTGTATCTTACCTTGACCTGTTCAGCATTTGAGGCTCGGTAGTCACAGTAGGAACACTTGTCTGTTTTCTCATATCCATGTTTAGCTCTACAGTGCATCAGCAGTAGTCGTCGTGTTATAAACTTTTTACCGCAGTGCTGAAATTTTTATTATTCCCAATAATAGATAATATACAGCGGAAATATATCAACAGTGACTATTAACATTCTCGGATGTGCAAAACAGCAACATTACAGGAGAGCGATTCAAAGTGTAAATTGCATATTATACTTTTTGCTTATTTTAAATAGAAGCATAAAAGTTTAGAATAGTGCTGTTTAAATTGTTTATATTCAGGCTTACATAAAAAGTAGCCCATATTTAATGCGTAAATATAATAAGTCATTTGTGATCTTTTTAACGAAGTAAAACTAATTGCGATTTGTCGGAAGTACCAGAACCGACATGGTTGCTTGTAAAAAAAAATATGATTGATTGTCAAAACTACCATTTACGATATTGTTAAGTAATTGATTACCATAAATACGTGTCGTTGTTAGCGGTATATGTTGGTAATATCAGACTTTTTAATGTAGGTATATAAAAAAAAAACTATGCAAAAAATATATTTTTCTTTTCAGCTGATCATCATAAATGGTTATTTAGGCTTAATCAAAAAATACGATATAATGGCATTAGAAAGACGCAAAACTTAAAGATAATAATGGCAAACCAAACTGAAACATAAAGCCTCTTGGATTATGTACTTATATCATATCATATCAATTGTCTAAATTTATTACTGTAAAGTGTATCTATCTTTTTCTTTTTTTTTATTTTCATTTGGCGACGGGCTTGCCACCTGACACCTGTCACGTCATTGGACTTAATATCGTGGGTAGGTAATATGTACGGGGATATTAGCATGACGATATTTATCTTATATTTTGTTTTTTTTTTTATTTTAAAGCATCTTGTTTTAACTAAGGTGAAATAAAGAGATATGAAACCAAAACTTTTATTATTTTTTATTAAAAAAAAATAAATAAAAGAGATAGAATATTATATCATGTCAAATTAGTTTTTCCCTGTTGTTCCCGGTCCCCTAAGCTGATGAAATTAACTATGGTAGAAGGCTGTGCATCAACTAGTCCAGGTAGGGATAGGGTACCAGATAGGGTTAGAAACAGCGCCCAGTTTGTCTCCAATGGCTAGTCATTGACTCACTAATAGGGATCTGTTAGACCATGCAAAGTGGAGAAGGAAAAGTAGAAAAGAGGGCCCTGAGTTACCTAACTTGGGTTTGGGGAGCAACAGGGATTAACACTAGGATAATGATGATGATGGTAGCATTGACATTGTTGCGGTAGACAAGATTAGGAAGTTGGCAAATATATGAGCCTATAAATAGTCACAATCCGATAGCTAATAGTAATATATGAGCCTATAAGCCGATAGCAAATATATGAGCCTATAAATAGTCACAAGTCCAACCCACATGACTGAGCAACCAGATTAATCCAGGAATTAGATATATCAATCCCACTACCAGGCGATGGGGTTATCTCACAAAAGAATAAATTAATGATATAGCAGAAATAATACTTAAATAAATAGACTTGCCTCACAAACTACATCAAAACCTGTATGTATTTTATAATGATTTCTTAAAGACAACTTTGATGTTAAAATTTTTTGGCAAAACTGACACTGTATGGCCTGTTTTGTTTTTTCTTTCTTTTCCTCTGAATCCTTATCTTTCTTTTTTCTTATTCTTAATGTCTTCTCATAAACCACATTTTTATCATCTTGTTTGTCTGTCTGCTCTACAGGCACTTCATTAAACTGAAATGAATCTAATGTTACATTATCATCAAAGTCCTTAAAGTCATTGTCTTCCAAACACATTGAGATATCAATCACAGTTGAATTTTTCTCATCAGCAGTATCAATATTGATGTTGATTTGTACATTTTGTAATATTTTCTGTGTTTCTTCACACTTTCTCCTGAATTTTATAGATTCATTTATAAATGAAATACAGGTTGAACACATTTTTTGTGGTAGAGCATCATTCATTTCTATCTGTAATATTAGATATTATAAAAATGAAATCATTAATTACAAATAATGTTATACCTAACAATGGTTGAAGAGCAAAAGTAAGTTACAAAAATGAGTTAAATTTACCAAATCACAGAGAATAATTGTGCAATCCAAATTTATACGGTGGAGTATAACAATACTTTAACAAGTGTTCTGCATGGTGATATCAGACTATCACATTTATATAGAGAGACCAAATAGGGTTTAAGATGCTATTGAAGTCTGGTCTTTTTTAACTTGACTTCGTAATTCCACTAATTACAAACCAAAGAATCTTTTTCAACTACAAATCATACTACATAATTATACATATGTATATGCTATTAAATACCGTTATGGAATATGGAGCACAATACAAGTGGTGCCTGAATGCCAGTTAAAACCTGCTCTATCATGGATTTGTGAAGATTTGTAATAATTTTTATGTATAATCAACAATGATAGGTGTGTGTCAGTGTGGCAGGTCCACTGTATAATTTATTACTACTCTTATTGCTCATTTAGCTTTGCTTATCAACTATATAAGTTATAATGAAGAAATTCAAATAACCTTGATTCCAGTGGCTTCATATATAGTGCTAGTATATTTTTCACTATGTTCGGATAACACAAATATAGGATATAATAATTTGGAGCTCAAACATGTTCGGCAACAATTTTTTTGATACATTTTTCCAATGACAAAGTTCTTATAGCTTATCCTATATATCTGAAAAAATATATTAATAATTTTTAATAAGTAAGATACCTAATGTCACAGTAAATAGAGTGGGTTTCTTTATGTATCTAATACATTTGTTAAACAATATGTCATGTCGATTTTGGACGAGGGATGAGACAATTCTCAGTTACATATATGTGTTGAATATTTTTTGTTTAAAAAACACAGTAATAGATCATCGGAATAACTGTTATTAATAAATTGTTATGAGTTTCACAAGTGACAAACCGACACACTTTAGCATTATAACTCACTTATGTGTAGGTATTTTTAATCTTGTTTATCTACTGAACTATTGTTGTCTACAATTAATAAATTGTGTGGGATAACTTGATAAAAGAAGTTTAAGTGTTTCATACATATTTGGGTTTTGAATCAAATACTTCTTCAACATTTCAAAAAATAGTTAATTTAATAAATAATACATAAGGTAGAATATAAAAAAAATGTGATCGGTTTTCTGAATACCATTTATTATGTAGCTATTTTATATTGGTAGGTCCTTCAGTAAGATTTCCCTTTGGGAATTCAGGAGAATAACATTAAAAAGTACACAATTAAGTTAATTAATTTTCAGACTATTTCCTATTTCTTTATTTGTAATCTTCTATAGAGAAAAAATGCGTAGTCTCGTTAATATTCGAAAACTCAAGGACTCTACTATCTTACTTACTTTCTGTTATAATTTTCGGTTTAATTATTAAAATTCAACCAAATCACTTAATAAGAATTAAAATAGGTTAGCATGTAATATATAATTAAGGTTTTTTAAGTATAGATAGATGACTTCAAATGTTAATTTGTTATTTTTGTAGATATTTAGGCTAAAAATTTCAATGTAAGAAAATTTTCAATATTCAATTATCAAACAAGAATACCTTACTCTAAATTCTTAAACCGGTCACACATATACCTACCTACGCTAAACAAAAACAAACATGATAAATGACATTGACAGTAAAAAATAAACAATAGTTTTTTTTTGTAAATTCTTCCTATTTAGGAAAGGCAAGGGAACTTTGTCCATACAGTCTAGTCTTAGGTATTTGATTTTTTCAACAAATTTGGTATATCCATGGAAGATGAGAGTAATTCCAGGGAAAATAAGATGACGGTAAAGCTGTGGGAATTTTTACCAAAAATTTAGTGGAATTTTGGCGAGAACACGAAACGACACTATCGTCTCGACGCTATCGACGAGACGTTAGTGTACGTTCTAACCCCCCTGATATCACATATTATCTCCACTGATGCACATTAATAAACGTTTTATGACAAAAACCCCGCCATTTTTACAAATAAAACACTAATAAAAACACAATTTTTGAAAAAATATATCTCACGGTGATCCGCGTTCCCACCTCAACCAGGGGGGTTAGAACGTGCACTATCGTCACGACGCGATCGCGTCGTTTCGCGCGATTAGAAATGTAAAAGTCAAAAATTTGTACTGGGTTTTTTGGGTTTGACATTTCTAATTGCGCGAAACGACGCAATGGCGTCGAGACGATAGTGCACGTTCTAAGGGGGCAGGCCTCCGCCACTCGGCCGTACCTACAGCGATAAATACATACAAAATTGCGTGGCGCAGTCACCACTCTAGTACCATAGTTATCGTGTCACTTTACGCCAGATAGTGACAGAGTTACGCGTTAAAAGAGAGCGGGTATAGTTAGGTTAATATCTCGCCACGTGCGGAGCACTTACACGAGCTGAATTGAATTTTGTTGCTTAGTTACAAGAGTCACTATTTCTATGAATTGTTACGAGAAGCGCAGGTTCTGTACTTTAGTATTTATTATTCTGTGCCTTAACTTCTAAACAAAACAAACGCCATGAACCACAGATTAATTTACGCGTTGTAGACATTAGGGAGAAAAATTCTGGGGGCTATTTTTTTTTTGGTTGATAAACCACCTACGAACTCAATCTCAAACTAATAACCGCTCGTCTTTATAAATATGAATTTCCAAACAATTTTTAATGAAATCCTAAAAACCCCTAATTAATTTTGATTAGTCAATTTTTATCTTAACTCACTTTGCTCTGCAGGTAGTCATGTTTTAGATGTGATTCACGTTTCATATGTGTAGTTTTCTATACACTGGAGAGTACCTAGCCCCTTTTTATATGAACTCAAATATGTGCCAATAATTAGCTTTCAGTTTCCTGGGACACGTTGTGCATTACCTGAGCATAGTTTTGAGAACCAGATTCTATTCTGTTATCATGTAAAACATACATGCTGAGGATAGGGTATCTACTAGATTAGATTCTGTCAAGCAATAACATACACCCATGAAACTAAACTAAAGGTGCTATCTGGAAATTACACTCCTATCGACTTGTCCCGAATGTGTAGTATTGTTAACTCTTTCTAAGCTGGCCTATTTCATTTTCTGCACGTCTGAAAGTTGACAAAAACAAACAAACAATGAGAGTGACATAGCCGGCCGTATGAGAATGGGACTAATGTTTAATATTACGGTCACTATTAGGAGTATAATCTCCAGTATATTCAGCTTCATTTATGCATCGAACAGTCCATGCAGATTATGTTAAGTAGTAGCCCAACTACTTAACATAATCTTAAAATAACACTTAATCTAGCTACTTTAAATTAGATTTAGATTTTGATGCTCAGAAATAACATATAACATATTTTAAAAAATCATAAGTCTACGAATTTATTTAGATCCAGCCAAAAAAAACTGTAATTTTTTATCGGCACTCTACCGAATTTGAGAAACTGCTCTCGTCATTCAAAAAGCACCATCTATATTAAATTTTTGTAAAGGTAGTTTTTCACATTTAAATTTTAATGCTCTTGCTAATTTGATTTTGATTGTGGCAACACAAATTGGAAATAAAAATGTCGCGATCCTCGGCATTGAAGAGGAGATTGTTCTAATACTCAAAATATTGTACCAATGTATCAGATCTCAATAGTCGCAAGGAAGGCAAAGAACCAGATTCACCAATAATAAAAAATATTTAAATTGAAAAAAGGCCTTTGTTAACTTTAGAATGAAACGTTATTTTAAATAAATAAGTTTTAAAAAAACTAAAAAACACGCTTTTATTTTTTGTACAACCAAAACCAAGTTTGGTTTTCTCCCCCTTTAACATGAACTCTTCATAACTTAGAATTATTTTCTATTTTTTAGTTGTACTAGAAATAAAAGCGTGTTTTTTAGTTTTTTTAAAACTATTATTTATTTTTAAATTTTTAGTTCACGAAATCGTTATATTGGGGAATTAAATAAGAACTTTCAGATTTTTTTCTTCGTATCATCAATTAACGGGAATTGATCTAAAATTATATAATAGACTTACATTTTATATATAGCTTAGTATTTGTTATTTTATATATACGATTCAATCGTTCTTCAATCTTGCGCGATTCTTTAACGGTCAGCGATATCTAGTGATTTTTTTTGAACTACTACAATACAGAACATTGTAGATACGATTCTATACCTTTTGATCATTGCAATAAGGTCGAGTTTATTCTCAAGAAGGATCTATAAGAAAATTTATTAATCCTGGCGGTTCTAATAAGGATAATGAGGAACTGTTTTCATATTATTGCATTGTCATCGGTCCTTGATAGGTGTGCAAAGTTTCAAAT
>DVZL01005935.1:0-11706 GCA_018236625.1 Lasaia peninsularis
GTTTGCCTACCAATATCATAAAAAAAATAGAGATAAACTCGTCTTTTATTCTGTTTTATTGTTTAATATTACCTGTGTACAATAAAGCCTCAAATAAATAGCTTTAATTTAGGATAATTTTATCCTAGATTAAAACGAATTCCTATTGTCACGCCCGCGCCGCACAAAAAAACTTCACCTACAATACGATTATGACGTCACGAAAGTCAAATATCATGTGACTTTGTTGTACTGTCAACCACAATTGTGAGGGCATTTTTTTATTTTCAACTTTGTCATGGCATTATCCTTTTGCACAATCAGCCTAGGAAGTACGGTTCAAACGTATGTCGCTGCAAGACATTTAACGCACGACTGACCTGTTTAGGGCATGACGGTGGAACACCTCAGTCTCATCGATCGCTAGATCACGCTTCGAACATTTAAGTGATCCAATTAAACTTTACTCAGTTTACAAACGCCATAAAACTTTAATCATTTGAAATTTCGAATAAACGTTCAAATTTTTTAATGAAATATAAAATCCATCTTATTATAAATATTAGAAATATGAAAACTGCAAAAGAAAGTACGCTTTCAAGGATAATCTTTAAAACCATTAAAAAATAAATTAAACTGCGGTGTATTTGTTCAATTTCATTAAAAATAAATAATTACCAAAATTGTGAGATTTAAAAAGTAGACGTCAAAATGCGACTAGGATCTCATCGATTCCTAGATCACGGTTCGAATATTTAAGTGATCCAATTAAACTTTTTCGTTCGTTATTTTTTTTAATCAAATTTAAAATCCATATTCATATCAATATTAGAAATGCGAAAGTGCGAAAGAAAGTACGCTTAACTAGTAGGCGATGGGATAAACTTTTGGACTGTTGAAAATTAAATTTCACTGAGGTAGGTATATCAGTTGATTTTAATTACGAAGTATAGCTACTAAAAATGTGAGATTAAAAAAAGATGTTAAAATAGGACCAGAAGCAGCAGTTTCACAGTTTCATGAGCATAGGTCATGTTGGTAGCGACCCAGTTAACCTATGCTTGCGTCTTACGTGCTCTCTGTTGGCAGTTAGTCTATTCTACATAGAGGATCCGGACCAACACGGGGAATATTTTATATATTTATTTGAATGTGATTTAAATAAAGTATCTGTTTGAGAATAAAGTTAATTGAAAATAAAAGAGGTCCGGATTTCTTTGGTTGACTGATTTACTCCTGGAAAAATCCACTCGTAGAGACCTTTCACGGACCCTTAGCTCCCAGGATTATTTGTGGAAATGTTTGCCAATACGAAATCCAGTCAACTGGAAAACCGCATTTAATGTGACTATATGAAATTGGTACGTCTATATCATTAATCCAGGACCTTTTGAGTGGCCGCCATTTTAAATATAGCTAACATTTTTCGTATTTTATAAAACGCTTTCTTTTTAAACCACTTTCAAAAAGGATGAGGTTTTCAATTCTACCGTATGTTTCTTTTTTAACTTTTTTACTGGATTTTTTTTATTAGTTAGTAATGTTTATGTATTCCTAGTTAGATTTAAATAAATCATATTTTCTGAGATCTCTTACGGTGAATGGAAGCTAATCGCAGGTGCATATGTACCTTTGCCTTACCTTTTGGTATATAAGATATAATAATAGTAGATTAGTGACCAAGGGCTGAAAGGTATCAATTGCAGCCCGAGATATTTAGGCGCACGAGCGCAGCGAGGGCGTCTATAGTTCGAAGGTGCAATTGATGCTTACACCCGAGCTAACTACTCTGCTTTACATCTCAATTTTGAGGTAAGTAAAAAAAATCGGCATTACAAGAAAAAGTATGTTAAGAATAGTCTCGGAGTTTCAGGCAAAATATTGTTAATTGCTGCTTCAGCTTCCATTTTTATCACTTGAAGAACGTAATCTTAAAAAAATACCAATAACAAATAACTTATAAAGTAAAAGTTTTATATTCCCGCCTTTTTTCATTAAAATGAACAAAGCATGTAAAGAACTTTCTTTTTTTTTTCAAGAACGAAATTGAGCTACATACGCCGCGCCGTTCGATATTTAAAATTGATGACTATTGTACTCATACGAAGACGAGGCTGAATGCAACCTCTTTGGTCATGATGTCTATATTGCCAGCATGATGGTTAGATGTACGCGAACTTTTGAAAAGAGTGATTTGTTCTTTTTTTAAAATTCCTCACCGCCTTAGAGCTTTTCTAACTACATCATTACCCTAGAGCGGTAATGTGTCACTTACAAGCCCCATTCGGGGGTAATAAGGAGCTACTTACCGAACATGAGAGATGTAAAACATTTAATGTATTCTGATTAGTTTTTGTTTGTTATATTATAACACACCATCTATGAAAATTTCGACTTTTTCTAGTGGCTACCTCGGTCCATGAGACGCCCTTGTAGCAAGGAGACAGACAGGCTTTTTACTATTTGGGTACAGAACTTTAAAAAAGAGATATATGCAATATTGAAAGTTTTGGGTATGCTCTCAAAATAAGTAAGAACTATGATATTATTAAATTTGGATAAAAAAGGCTTTGGCAGATTTCAACAGCGAAAATGGCGGTCTTCCTAGATTGATGAGATCATGAAGTTAAAGGAATTTTGGATATACTCCTAACAAGAGCTGTTCCCAATACGTAGTATTTCTATGTTTCTCCTAGACGGTCAACTTCTTTAACTGCGAGTTTTGTGGAGTTGACGAAGTTAAAGCAAGTTTGTAAAAGTTAGAAAGAAGTTTAATATTTTTGACCGTTGTTGTATGTCAATGGGTGTTTTTTTTATTATGGGATTAGCTATGCCCGCGACTTCTTCTGCGTTTTTATTTAAGTAATTAATTTATTTTATACATTTGAAAATTTTTTTTTTTAAATAAAAGTACTTTGTCTAAGCCGTTCCTTATTAAATGCCTGCCAATGAAAGTCAAAATTGGTCCAGCTTTGGTCCCTCGGCTGGACAGATTTTGATATGACTAATGTAATAAGGAATGACTTAGGCTACATTTATTTTAGAATTTTATTGAAGAAATATATGGGTAAAATAATTAAAGATCAACGCGGACGAAGTCGCGGGGCACGGCTAGTAAATAAATATAATACCCACGATTAGTCGGCTAATTGTAGGTGCATAAGTGCCTCTGCCTACCCCTTATACGGCGTGACGATATTTATTTCTACCCCATTCTCATACGACCAATTATCCTCCTCAAAACTGTTAAAAATTATTTAGCAGCACTTAAGGTTCGGGATTGTAATCTCCAACAGCACCTTTAGTTTCACCTTCTAGACGCAGACTATTAGCGATTCAAATATACCAGACAGGAAAAAACTAAATTAAAACAGACACATAAAACTGTTTACAACGTCACTAATTAGGTCTTATATTGTATAATTCGTCTCTGAGAATTATAACTCATTTTATTATACGGAAATCACAAGAAGCGAGAAATTAAAATAGATTCACACGATAAATCTTTATTATTTTTAGGCGGGTATTCCAGGGGGGTTACTGAGGAGGGTAAGGTAACTTCCCCTCCTCAGCCCCCTCACCCCTTAGTCCGGTTTTAGCATTATTAGCGTCCTGGGCGATATTTGTATCTAAATCATCTAAGCAAATAAACTAAATTGAAGGTTACATTTGTAATATTAATAATAACCGCTTCATTAAATGCATATGACGTATCTACAATCCACATAACCAAACTGACATGTTTTACAATTTTTGTCTACTTGTTTGTTTGTTTCGGTTAATCTCTGTAATGGATTGACCAATTTTGTCATGATCTTATTGGAAGTTAGTTAACGTAATTCTGAGCATCTTGGGATACTTTTATTTGGAAATACTTATATAAAATAATCAAATTCCAACGTGTACGAAATCACAGCGTGTTTATTTCTAATATATAAAATTCTCATGTCACAGTGTATGTGGTTGAACTCATCTGAAACGGCTCGACCGATTCCCATGATATTTTGTGTGCATGTCTAGTAAGTCTGTTAATTAGCCAACATCTATTTTTCGTTCTCCTTAGTGCGGGTGTTAAGAAGTTCACCGGGACAGCTCGTATTTTATAGAAATAGCTAGGGCTGCTACCCAGTATGCGTTTGAATTTTATAATGTTATCTTGCGTGTTGGAGTCGCACTATACTACTGTTTTGGCGGGAGTTTGCAAAATGAGGCAAACCGCTTTCGCCTGATAGAA
Organism: Lasaia peninsularis; assembly: GCA_018236625.1. Taxonomy (NCBI): domain Eukaryota; kingdom Metazoa; phylum Arthropoda; class Insecta; order Lepidoptera; family Riodinidae; genus Lasaia; species Lasaia peninsularis. The sequence continues at coordinate 4,214 of DVZL01005935.1, forward strand.
ATGACAGTGAGTGTTTTGTAGTTTAGAAACTATAGCCAAAACAACTCTCGCTATAAATGTTCCAATGACCATCATCTGTTGAGACTAAAAATGTTCGAGGACTTTCGAACGTATTTCGATTTCCATCTTAAACTGGCTAATTTACTATATCAGGAGGGTTCTGTGAAGTAAAGAAGAATCGATGTAAAATAAGAAAATCACATGTAATTGTGTTAAACAAACATTTAATCTGAGGCTTTTGTTATTTTATTATAAGAGGAGTGTGTACTATGCTGCTCGACTGAGTCACAGATTTGTTCCCAAACAGGCGTCGCACAAATCGTGGACATAGTCGCGTGTGCAGCTAGTGTTCGGAATAATTGTTTTAAAAAATTGTGAAAAAATATTAATAATGCTACATTATACCACTTTGTGGTTTCCACATATTTTAATAATTAAATAATTAATTATTTTCATAACAAACTTCATAGCTTCTGATTAGCTGTGTCCCGCGGTTTCACCCACGTTAATTAGACAACTTTAAGAGCTAAGTGCCTGTTTTAAATACCTTCTTTATTTGGATAAGATATCCATATGCATTAGGTGTTTATTAATAAACATTATATTAATTATCATATTAATTATAACACCTTCGCAAATAATATTGTTTTATAACTAATTTGATTACCATATAAATAGTTATAGTGAGTCAACCTTAAAAGCTAGACATATGATGTCCATTACTTTTTTTTAGAATGTGTAAAGGGGAACAATTATCAAGTACATTACTTTTGCGTAACTTTAACCGTTTACGAAGCGCATGCAAGGAAAGCTCTCGAAAAAAGTTTTTCTTCGTCTGAAGTTAAGAACAAAACGATATTTTGAAAAGATTAAATGTATAAATAATAACACATTTTTATACAATACAATTTACACAAATCAATCTAACCACAGAGTAAGAAGTGTAAGTGAGTAAGAGTGTTAGTCAACGATACTAATACATAGAAGAACTTAAATAGATACCATAATGTAATAAGTGTTCAGAATCTAAGACATTAACATCTATGTACATCTCACAAAACCCCGTCGGGAATCGAAACCAAGTCTCGTGTACGCTAACCGCTCGACCATCGAGACTTTGCTTCCGAGCTTGCTTAAAAAGTTTATGCATTCAACGCAATCGGTTTCTTTAAATAGTCTGCTCGCGATACTAATTAAATGATAGGCAAAACAGGTTAAATATTAACAATGCGAGAAATACAACTTACATAGATAAGGCGTTTCGGTCTAGAGGTTCTAAACGGTCTGGGTGCCAGACAGGTCGTATAATTTTAACTAGACATATTATATAAATACAACCGAGGTCATTATTTAGGTATTATTACTAGCTGGGCTCTGGACTTCGTAAGCGTTTGAATCTATTTTTTTAATTTATTAATAACAATTAATAATAAATAAATATTACTAGACAAACTACACAAATAAATCTAAGTCCAAACTAAGCAAATTATATGCTTGTGTTAGACAACGATACTAATACATAGAAATACTTAAATATACAAGAATACAATTACTAAACTCCCAGAACCGGATGTACAAACATCTATGTTCATTACACAAATATCTGTCCCCGTCGGAAATCGAACTCGAGCCTTGCGGTTAGTCGATGCGGATAGGCGTGTACGCAAGCAACTCGACCAACGAGACGGTAAAAATAAAGGTAGCCTAAGTTATTTATTTATTTTATTTATTTAACACTTTATTGTACACATGAGATATTACAGTAAACAAGAAAAATAAAAGTATACTAGCAGCTAAGTTATTTAACAAAAGTTACCGATAGTGACAAGGAATAGGATTAGAAAGGAAAATGATTCAGGAAACTGGGGAGTATAGGAATTTTAATTGTCTTTCAGAGTTTCAGAGATTAGTCGTAACAAACAGACACAGATAAACAAAATTTCTAAAAAAATGTTTAATATAAATACTGTGTATGAACGTATGTGTACGTATACGTATGTATATACAAGACTTGCTCGTTTTAAGGTATTATATATCTAGCGATATTTTCCTCGACAATGTTCAAAATTTTATTCACGACTATAATGGTCAAACTTGTTTTAGAGTTTTCAATTCAGTTGGCTTATTTGCCGAAAATTTTGTTAATGAAGTCGTTATTATACATGTTTTTGACTTAATTTCGAACATTCTCTTTGCATTTCCCTAACAATATTTAGGATATGCAGATTGTTTAGATACACAATGCAATTACCAGTACTTACAATAGTTACTGTTATCTTACTTGGGATTCGGTTATTCGCAGTTGCCAAGATTGTAATCAACAAAGCAGTTAGATTCATAGGTAAATTATTAGCTTGATTTTAGACTTTGGTATCTTTTATGTTTTTGTTTTATAATAACGTTCTAGTTTGCTTGAAACTTCGAGTGTCAAACATAGTTTCAAAAAATGAGTAATTTTTTTCTTGTTTTTGATATCTATACAAATAAATAAAATAGAGGTGTCTGTTTATAGAGTTAAAATACACGTTACATATACCAAGACACATTTTGTTTTGAATTTTTGTCTCTTTGTTTATTCTGTCTAATCTCTGGAACGGTTGGACCAATTTTGATGTGCCATTTCTGAGATTGTGCCGGACTTGCAATTTATCCCAACATTGGACCAAATTTATCATCAACTAATCATTGAATAGAATAGAATAGAAATATTTATTGCAACTAACCAAATACCAAAATTTAACATAATTTCAAATATAAAAAAAATAATATTTAAAAAATGCTTAAACATAATATTACATACATATCCTATCACTTCTTTTTAACAATACGCTTCTGTAGAATCAAATGAATTACAATAAATTGAAAAGCGTTTATATTATATTAGTTGATATTCAATAGAAATGATACTATTTTGGAATTTCTATATAGCAAAATACGCTCTGCTGCTTCTTTTATACAGTACTCAGTATTGTCAAATGTTCGCTTCTATAATACGCAACTCGTACCAATGCGTACTACAATAAATTACGACCACTGTTTAGTGGCAAATAATTTCATTTATCAGCGTTTCAGCGAGCTCGTGTAAATTGGCAAATCTGTATTATGTTGTCGATTTGAGCGCTGGATTGCTATAATTACCTTCGATGGTTTGATGCTGTTTAAAACCATTTTATTTAACACTAGCTGTTCTCCGCGACTACACCCGCGTATTATAATTATTTAATCGCAGTAGTTACTTTCATTTGTGGCATTGATTCAAAAGTTCATGTAAACATACATAAAATATATATAATATATAATTAATATATTGCAAATTTTCTCTTTGAGGACATTTTGCATAATAACAATTGTATTTTTGTTTATATCATGATTTGAAAACTCACGGTACACTTGCAACACCTATTGTGTTTATAGGCCACGGTTGTCTTTTCCCTGATGGTGATGAGACAACCTTGCCTGTTTACTGCCTTATACCACAATAAAAAACAATATGAGACGGACTTTATCCATTTAAAATTAGCAGCTGTTTTGTGGAAGAGCACAATACGTTAGAAACCGCGGGCTAAATCTGATGTAGAATATAGTTCAAAGAGATCTGATAACAAAGTATCAGGTGAAGTGAATATCATCAAGACTTGTACGAAGATAAAGCTACTTTTCTGAAGCCACACGGTGCATTCTAAATGGAGATCTATTCGTCCATACGTTGGACGTGGAAAATTAGGTCAACTGAGTCAGGTGGTTTATCGTGCGATATGGTTGTATGTAGGTCTTGATCATTGAATTTCATGTATAGGACGTATTATTGTGAACCAACTTGAAATAAAGGAGGTTATATTTAAGTATAGGTATTTGTATGTTTGTTACGCGATTATCCCGTGAATTATGAATGGATTTCAGTGACTCTTTTTTGTGGTCTCATGTTTAGATTAGCAGTACAAACATACATTCAAAAAGTCTAAAAAAAATTATTTAGGTATATGTACTTTAATATTACATACAGACACTCGATTTTTATTTATTTCTATTAATATAAATAATTGTCATCTTGCCTATATACCAGGAGAGCCGGGCAGAGTAAATACGCGTGCACCTAAGATTGACCGACGAACTAGGTCCCATGATGTCACAGGTGGCAAAATCGTCGCCATATTGGGCACAAATTCAATCTTAGGTAACGTTATGTTTTTTAGATAAATTGAAAAACTTATAACAACAAGTTGCCTTACCCGGAAATCGAATCCGTCCAGGGTGTATCAAAGAACATTGACCTCACACATCATATTCATAAATATTAACCAAATTAAAAGGAGGGCTTTGGGTTTTATGTGCCAGTATCGAATTACCGGGATGGATATCACAGGATCAGTTTTGTAATATGCATAAATATTGATATCAGGAATCTATTGGAATGGGCACATTGTCTGAACACCTGCCTGTCCGGCGAGCATCGTGGACCCGTCATAAATATCCATGATGTTTCAATTTATATTCATGGTATTTGTAAGTCGGACGGAATACGCATCGCGTTCGATTCACTTTGTTGTTGAAATGTGGGCAAAATCTATGTGTGTACCTTTATGGATGTTTTATAGATATGCACTCACAATTAGCTGATGATATTAGGTTCTAGATAGTGACAAGTGGCAAGTTTAGTCATAAATCCAATCCTAAGCACTTAAAAGGTTTGTATGGTGAGAAAAACTGGGAAAACTTCAAGCAAAATATTTATAATTTTTATGGTATGGGAAGGTAAATAAGCAGACGGATTCCCTGGTCGCCTATAGACACCAAAGAAGATAATATTGTGTTGCCAACCTGGGTTGAAAAGCCTCTTGCGAAAATAAGTTAACCGGCTACCATACCCTCAAAACCAGAACACATAAGCATTAACGTTATAGTGACAGGAATAGGTAAGGCGGTGGTACCGATTCGGACGAGTCGTTGCAAGACTCTACCACCTAGTCAACGTCACAGTGTTGATGATGCTTAAACCCTTGGCCCCCTCTTCCCTACCTGCCTGGTAGGAAGGCAGTTGGCCTATTCTTTAATGGAGCCCGGGACCAACACGGGCGAAAATTTATTTTAGGATATATTTCCCACGTAAATTGTTATATTCATGTACGAAGTTTGTCAGGTCGCTTAATTATTAAAAAAAAGGAATAATCTGTCCATCAACTAAGCTGTTTAGACATATCAAGCGCTATATCGTGCTGCTTCCTAAGTGCGATCGCTTGTCCTGTCATTTCATATTTAGATTCGTCAACAGCTTACTGATGGCCGGATCTAAATTTAAAATATTGATACGTTGAACTCTTGGAAACAAATTTAAGTTTCAATAACTACGATCAACCGTCAATAACTATTTACGAGGATTGCCACCAAACCAACGTAAGTTTAAGCATATCGGTTTTTATGCGTTTTTTTCGCGGTTCAGCTGGTAGAAACCTCTCTTGAATGAAATTGAACTATTTTAATTATAATGCATTTAGTTATATTTAACTCAGTTTTAAATTAACTTATTTAGAGCGTCGGTGCCCTAGTGGTGAGTTGTTCGGACTTCGATATCGGTAATCCACGTTCGAACCTCGCCATGTACAAACGAGTTTTTCTAACTTTAGTACGTTTTATTATTGCCCATTATTTGTGCTCCATAATATGTCGAAGGACCAGCTGTCTCATCATGGGAGCTAATATTATCGGCTAATCGTGGGTACATACGCACCTCTGCCTAACCGTTTGGGGATAACAACAATGACATGACAATATTTTTAGCTTGCTTATTAATAAAACGTTCCAAATTATTTCTAGAACCTTAGACGAACAGCAAATTACTTCTAAAGTCGATCAGCGTTTCCAGCCAAGTTACTTATTGTATTTAATTATTTAAGTTATCGTTAAGTCCTGGTTAAGTTTAAAAGCTGGTACAATGCAGCTTCACTAAATATTACTGAAGATGTGACATTTGGTGTTACATTAGCTTAGACTAACTTTATGGTGTTTAGATTTAGGTGACTTTGAATTTTAGAATTTTTTTTAGAGAATTTTAAATATGTTTAGAGAATAGGCAGATATTAGACCGCCATTTCATCTGGTGTTAAGTGACATGCCTACCTAGAAACATCATATTCTCTCTGGCCTTAAAGATAGCCTGGTTGTATTGTTCCGGAAACACTTTTTTTATGGGATAACACAGCGAACACGGGTCTCTTGATGATAAGAGACAACCATAGCTTATAGACACCATAGATGTGGATGCGCCGCTGCCCTGTGATCGGGCTGTTAGATCTTATGTGCAAGTCTACCGGCTACCCTACCCTCCGGACCGAAACACGACAATGTAAGGCGGTGGATCATCAGTTAACATAATTATGCTTGTCTTTTACGAGCAGCCTGGGAGGAAGGCAGTTGGTCTATTCTACACAGAGGACCCGGACCAATACGGGGAAAACTCCAAAGCAGCGAATTCCACTATTATTAAGCCGTTCGCATTAGGAAAGACGAATCAAAACAGTTTCGTGTGGATCGGTGAAATATTCACGACACAGGGTGGAGCAAATGCCCACGTCTCGAATCCCTGTGCTGGAAAGGGTAAAGTTATTGGTCAGCACTCTACCACCAACGGGATTATTGGCAGTGACCCAGTTAACCTTTAATTTCCTATTAGACCGCCCTGTAGGAAGGATGATGGTTTATTTTAAACACACTGTATAATAATATAGAAAAATAAAAGACCTAGAATAGACCAAGCTTCTTTTATTTGAATTATTTATTTAAAGTTATTTTTAAGATGATATTCTTGAAAGTCTCCCGGCCATTTCTTATTACCAAGTAAAAATAATATGAATGCAAATTCACTTTAAGCAAAACTTTCTTTCAATCTTTTTGCAATGACATTTCTTAGGCGCCAATTTGAATTGCAAATAGAATTAACAGAATACAGCTTTTCATGAATTTGTAACAAACTTCGACTCTACTAATTCATTGACGTAAATTGTCAAGTTGTCTCTTAAATTATGTCGTTTGTATAAATTATCTAGTAATATACATTATCTATGGAATAAACATTTGTCGTAAGCAAGATTTGTTGTTAAACCAGCTGTAATTACTGTAAAATGTATAGTAAAAAACTTATAGTAAATTATTATTATCTTTGACTTTAATGTAAAAGATATAATAATTTAATGGCCAACAACATGTGATCTGAGACTTTCATTGTCATTGCCGGAGGTGTGTACGGTGTGTGTGTTTTCCTGTTCGTCGGTATCAGAAAGTGGTTGTGGGAAAAAAGTATGCAATTTCTCTCTTGGGGCAGAAAAAATCTTTTTCTGTCCACCGGGCATGTGATCTAAGACATATCTATACTGCCCGTCATGAGAAGTTATAATTTTTGTAAAGAAACTTTTTTTACCAAGTAAATATTTTTACTTCGTGACAATAATGAACTGACCATATTCAATCGAAATAAAAATATATACGGGTTATATGAAAGT
>DVZL01005936.1:0-11705 GCA_018236625.1 Lasaia peninsularis
AGAAAGTGTCGGTGTAAAAATGAGAAAGGGCATGCTCCGATGGTTCGGTCATGTAGAAAGAATGAAAGACGAAAGATGACAAAACAGATATACAATGCGTATGTGGATGGATGTAGGTATCCGGGGAGACCTAGGTCGACATTCCATGATCAAATAGCTCGTGTATTATCCGAGGGTGGTGTCAAAAGTCTCCGCAACCGGCGTGTATGCATGAAAAGATTGATGAATGTGGAGGAAGCTAGGCAGGTGTGTAGGGATCGTAACGTTTGGCACTCGATACTCTCTGCCTACTTCGCAGGGGACCTGGCGTGAAGCTTTGTATGTATGCATGTGTGCAGATAGGATACACACAGGTAGTGGATCTCACAACTTTTTAAGGTAAAAAAACTGAGCTGTGAGACTTAGTTTCTTTACAGGCATTTATGTGATGGCGTCTCTGTGATCCGAGATATACACTAAACATATGTAAACATCTCACATACAAACTAATCTGACAGGACTAAACGTCTCGTCTCTTTCTTTTATTTGCGTTAAGAAAAGATAGGGATTGCTTAAAATAAGTATAGTTGGTGGCAGTATTATTACAAGCAATTTTTCTGTTTCTTTTTAATCTGTTTAATGAAATTTTGAAAAACCCAAGGGGGTTAGAACGTACACTATTTTACGTTTTGCGCTATTAGAAATGTCAAATTCAAAAAACGTAGTGCATTTTTTTGAGTTTAATATTTCAAAATTTCGGAATCGAGAAATAAATGAACGCAGCTTTGATATAATTATTTAATTTCGTCTACATATGAGTAAAAACAGTCAATTTTGATGGCATTTTGTATAATTCACCTGTATATTCTGGTCACAATATACAAGTGAAGTATTCATGACAAAATTAGTGTCATGTATTTTCTCGATGACGGTGACTCTCGATGAGCTTAGGTAAGGACGGTTTACTCGTAACTATTTAAATTTGATTGAATCAAGTTGTTACTTATTACTTATACTTGGCAGATACTTACACGCTTATGTCAAAAATAAAATAATATTAATAATAAGGAGAAAAATTATTTGTAAAAAAAATTACACTTAGGTTTTATTAAAAAATGTTACTTTTAATCGAATCCTAACAAATATAATAAATGCAAAAGTGTTTTTGTTTGTATATCTGTTCCGTTTTGACAAAATGACCCAAAACGGTGTTTTTAACTTATTATAATAATGGCTTTTTACTCGAGATCTTAATTGATTCTCTCGCAGAGCCAGATAACTTTATTACGCAAACGACAGCTAATAATAATAATATCGAATAGGTATTTATTAAGTGTCAATACTAAAAATAGTCATAGCAACAAACTCTTAATTGCTTTCGTATCGCAGCTTTTGTACTTTGGGGAATCACAAAACAACTAAGCTCAGGTCCGCGGCCGCGTGGAGTGATGGAGTCGACAAAAAAGCTGTTTCATTCGAACTGAAAGCATTCAAATCGTCAGCTATCTGCATTTCACTTCACGTCAGATTTTCGTTTGATTGGAAACAAGTTTTATATGTGTTTGTTATGTTGAGGTCTTCACCTCCCGTTCTAGAGTTCCCTGTCCAAGAGGTAATAAGGGATCTTGTCACTAAGATTCTCCGTCTGTCTGTCTGTCCTCTCAGTATCACCAGGCCTTTTCGAATGAACCATGATAGTTAGATTGTTGGAATTGTCAAAGATGATGTACTTATGATGCCGTTTCACAATAAATACTAAAAAAACATTATTAAATAGATATTAAATGAAGCTCAAACAATCGTTGGACTATTCTAGAAAATGGATACCGCACCAATACGGGGGAATCACATTTTTGAAGTATTACTGTGTTAAATTTATTGTTTACTAGCTGACCCGGCGAACTTCGTACTGCCTTAGCGTAGCGCTGATGCACTACTTTATTTTGTATAGCTTACATAACTATTCCGTGGCGAGTTATTTTCAAAAATTAATTAGAATTTAATTAAGTAACCACGTCTCCAAACAAACGATGTTCTTTCAATATAGTCTATGGCTGTGAATGACATTGCAAAAAATGCAAAATTAAATGTATATTTTTCAATATTTCTGAGATATTTTCTTAATATTTTTTCCGTCAGAACCTTCTCCTAATAATAACAAATACAACAAAAAAAGAAGTAGTGAAATCGGTCCAGCCAGCCATTCATGCGTGATGCCGTGACCAAGGAAAACGGGTTTCATTTTTATATATATTTAGATAAGGGATAATTCCTACGTCTTCCTAAACGATACTCTTCCTAAACAAAAAGGTCGTTACAGAGATATTTTTTAATATTTAAGTTTTAGTACATAATAATTAATGATTGCCTCATAGATCTCTATGAGGCTATGCTTTATCAAAATTGGTCAGTGTAGCGCATTTTTTTACAAACGGGCATAAAGATTGGCTGTTGTTGAGTAATATGTGAACAGACACCAAAAATATATTGACTATCCCTAGACAGTCGGCACAAGTTTACCAACACCGAGCACTGACGTTTTGGCCAGAAAATGTCGATGCGTGACTCAGACTCTACTTCCTAATCTAACAACACTAGTTGATTTTTTCACTAAATTTATTGTTTTTTTCTCTTATAAGTGATTGGGTCGTCACATCCTTAAAGTTATTTCAGTAATAATTTAATACCCAAAACATGCCTTCTAAGAAGAATTCATTCGGATCCACGCTCGTTCGTTGTCCATTAAATAACCCATCCCTTACACAAAATAACACAAATCAATAATCAAAAATGATTATTATCTCCATATTTCCTGTGACGTACACACAACACACCACACAAATTATAACTATAATACACTAACAAGCTCTGGCCACTTCCATTAGTACTAAAAGCAAGTTTATCGGTCGATCTGTTTCAACATTTTGATTGATTGAGGTTAGTTTAAGTAAAGTCTCTATATTTTATAGACCTTGAGCGAGGATTTGAAATAAGAGATGTTCTTTGTCGTCTATTATCCCGGAATACTTTTAATATGAAATAGAAGCGACTAAAAATATTTTTTTACTTAATTGATTTTTGAAACACAAACATACAAACAATGTTCACGTGTGGCAACACCGTCGTACGTCATTGGCTTTAATTATAGAGTAGACTAATTAAACGATTTCCCAGTCACCTGCGGGCGGACATGGAATAAACATGAGCACCCTCTGAATTAAAAGATAATGGTAATATAAGAGCTGCCGCTTCATATTGTTTGATGGGATTGATAAGAGCGACCTCTCGTGTGATAGGACCGATAGGATAATGTTGTGGGGAGATTATACAGTAAGGTGTCAGGTCTATTAAGGGAAATTAATTTAACCTAAGGGAGTGATTTTAAGTGAGTCCAAGCTAATAGTGGTAGCAGTTTCGTCTACTAAAAACACTATGAAAAAAAGCCTATATTCTTCTTCAAGATCTAATTTATTTTTATGCTAAACTTCAATTGTGATTTAGTTGTTTTGACGTAAAAACGGGATATACAATAATTATACCTAGTTTTGCCATAAATACCAAGAAAAAAAATTGTTTTTTTAATTGCAAATAAAATTTATTACTTTTACAGTGTGGTAGTTTAATACATAAATATAAAACAATTAAAAATATAAAAAGCCTATTCTAAGTGGTCTCCATTGGCTGCAATAAAGTCCTTTAAACGTTGAGGCCAGTCATTAATAGAAGCAGTAAGCACGCACTCTTTTCAATGCCAATTCTTCACTGCCAATCATATGGATTGTTCTAGGGACTCCAAATTATCATGGTGTTTAGAGCAAGGTGTATTCTCTAAAAATGACCATAAATCATAATCCAGCGGATTAGGATCGGGACTAGACAATGGCTAGTCTTCAGCTCTGATGAAGGCTGAAACTTTCTTTCCAACCAAGACTGCGTGGACCGAGCTCTATGACCCGGTACCGAGTCTTGCTGGAAGGACTATACTTGGTTATTGAACATGGTATTGTTAAGGGGCTTAACTACCTTCCCAAGAATGGTATCTTGATTCACTTGTACCGATGTTTTGATACCTTTTTCACTACAATATCGCTCAGGCACTCCTTCATAGCTAATACCCCACCAAACCATCACTGAAGTCGGATAATCCCCACGTTGCACTCTGTCGACTAATTGGGAAGCTTTCTTAGAGCTTTAAGTATAAATACGGTCATTTTGTTTGTTAAAATGTTGCTCAATTATAAAAATGTTCTGTGACCTCCCGTTGCGCACCGCTTCAGTATCTGTTTCTATTTTACCACCCTATTCGTCTTTCATCTATCAGTAAGAAATGACCAGTGCGTGTCTCTTATAGGCTGCAAATCCTAAGTCATATTTTTTTCATCAAGTCATATACCTATACGCTATCGCATTCTTATAATACAAGAAAAAAGATAAAGTAAAGAAATTAAAAAAGGTTTCCTTGTTTTTTAGTTTTGCTTATGCAAAGTAGACGTGAAACACCAATGAAATCTTTAATTAATGATGAATACTTGATGTTTTCGCGACACTAACTATTGAGTTGAACTTATTATAGACACGAGTTTATTCCATCTTAAAACAGACGGGAAAGATTTAATTTTAAAAATTGTTAATGACTAACTCGTTTTTGTAGCTACTTATATTCTATAGGAATGGGGTAATTTTGCGAGGCCTGAATTTTTTACACGACCGTGGCGCACCTACATTTATGGTATCTAGAGGCAACGGTTATCTCTTAGCACCAGAGAGCCGAGCGCTTGTTCGCTATCTTATCCAACTAAGAGAAAACTATATTCGCAGATCGGCTGTAAAAATATATATTCACCGTAGATGGATTGGAACCTGCGACCGTTGACTTGTTCTGTTTATGTTCAACCTTTTGATCTACAATAGCATTTTTTTCTTAAAAAGTTTGTAGTTAACTATCTCAATCACAATAAAAGTACTTCAAGTTAAATAGTAAGCTTACAATTCGTACAAATATTTGTTTTTTTACAGATACCAAATAAAATGTCACGACACAAGCAGTAAGTACCAAAAGTGATTTTCAATAGTGGATTCAACAAGTGCAGAAACAGTGAGCAAGTGTCCGTGGCAAATGGTATTTAGTGGTGGAGCATGGCCCGGCGCCGGCCGACCGCGAGACCCCAGCCCGAGCTGCGCCGAGGGTCAGGGGCCATGCTGAGATGGATTTTCTTCATCTGGCTGGCGAACTGCGGACTGGGCAACACCGTCAAGCAAGATGGTAAGTTCAATAGGATAGTTCATGTTTCTGGTGCCTGCTGTACAAGCTACTACGGTTCCAGTGGTGTAGGAGAACAAATATATCGATTGAGGAGGCATGTTGCCTTTTCTGCCATCTCCAACATTTGCGTATCCATGAATATATCAAAAAAATATAAAATAATCAAGCTAACAATTAATTATAATAGTAGTAATTTGTGTTTGTCCGGAACATGTTAATCTATAGTAGTTAGTTAGTTATATAAACGAAAGTCGGGTTTGTTATAACACTTATAACTCGAGATCTGCTGGACCAATTTACATAGTTTTTGAGTCGTTGGATTTGTCTCCGCCCCGAATAGCAGAATACATCTTAATAACAATGAAAACTAGATAAATAAATAATTATGAACAATGAATCATTTTCAATAAATGATTAGCACATGTCAAAACATTTGTTGTCCATCTTGTCAAATACTGAAAGTAAAGATTGACATTGTCTGTATTTTTTTTAAATCAACTAAAAAGATTGAATAATACATGTTAGATAGAAGTTCCTCAGATATTTATGCGTCCGTACAGAAATAATGACAAATGTTTAAAATTGACGCTTGTGTTCAGAAATTTATTTTGTGTGAATTAAAGTTTCTATATCCGAAAACAATTTCTAAGATTCATTCTATAGGCTAACGAAAAATTAAATTTGCATATTTTTTTATTTTTATACTCCTTCTATATGTATTATTCATCATAAAAAATAATTTTACAATATATCTATCCATATTAATATTTATTTTATATTATTGTATTATGTTAATCAAAGCCTAAACTAGTTCTGCTAAAAGGTAACACGACATGCATTGGACTGTTAGGCGGTACGAAGTTCGCCGGGTCGGCTAGTAATAATTAAAACATTTAAACAAACTAAGATAACAATACACTTGTGGTGGGCCGCGCGCACCGACCACATTGTGGCCGCGCGAGACGAAGTTTGCCGGGCAGCTAGTGTAAAATAAATATATTTGATGCTAAATAATAAATGTATACACATACAGGAATCTAGTCTAGTTAGTCTAGTTCTAGGAATTCTTTACAATTACTGAAGGGAAATAGGAAATCTAATTAATAAGTGTTAATATCGGCTGCTACGTCAGAATATCACTACATAATATTATAAAACAAACTCACTTTTTTTGTCTTCCCTATGTACTCTTAAATCTTTAAAACTAAGCAACGGATTTTGATGCGGGTTTTTAATAGATGGAGCGATTAAAGAGGAAGGTTTTTATGTATATAACATGTATAATATACCCGAGTCGCTAGTAATGAATAAAAGATTAAAGGATGGCTTCATCACTCACTGGTGGATAATTTCAGGTTATATTATTAACTGTCACCTTAAGTTATTATTATATTATTTGTAAGAAGACAGCGAGGAAACACACTGCTCTTGTGATAGTATGAGACAATGGTCGCCTATGACACCATGGATTTTGCAGGAGCTTCGTTGACTAATAGTTATTTGATATTGTCATTATGGCGGCAGGAATAAGCAGAAAGGTGTGTCCGTATGACGTAGTGGTGCCTAGCTTTCTACCACCACCAGGTGACTAGGCGCTAGGAGTACTCATACCTCGAAGTCAACGTAGTCAACCACATATATATTACACTCCTTTTTGATCATTTGTGTAAAAAAAAATGTTTGTATCGTATATAGAAGTATGAAGTTTGGCAACATTTTCCATTGAACAGTGAAGTCGTGGTGCGCTACCGTGACGGGGGTCGAGGAACAATAGTTCCAAAAAAAGCCCTTTTGTTTCCCTCGTCGCCCCTCTGACAGCAATTAATGTTGTATTTTACTTTTAGTCCCGTTCTACATAATGGTTTTTCTACGTTTCCTGAAATAACCTAAAAATATATTATTTGACTTTTCCACAAATATCGTATTAGTGGAATGTTCATCATCTAAAACACTCAATAAGTAGCATAACGAGTCTATGTCACTCTAGGTTTATGACATTTCCGAAAAGACCGGGAAATGTACTAACGGGCTGGGCGGGTCATTGTTACTCATCTCTTCGAACGAAGCACTTCGTATAATTATTATTGAACTTCACGTACAGGTAAGTTCGTTTAATCATTAATTATAGTATCGTTAAAATTATGTTCGAGTACTACAAACAATCTATTTAATTTATTGTATTTAATCTAAATTTAAGTATTATTTTTAATGGCTACACAAATGTTTCGACAAAGTATACGCTAAACGCTATACGCGGCTCCTGACACCTGCTCCATGGGCTTACAGAAATCATTAATATTTATATAATTCATGTAAGAAAAGTTTTTATCATATGACTAATATAATTAGCAAGAATATACTAATTATTACAAACGTGTATTAGTGCGTTCATTATCAAAAGTTACTATTGCTTTTATAGTAACTTTTACGACTTGAAATTGGATTTTACTATGTTTTTAGTTCAGCTCGGAGCATGACATCAATAACGTCCGTAAAAAACTATATCATTAAGTTGACTTAGCATTTATTAGCAATAAAAAGATTTGATTGACGTTTATGTATACAGCTATGATGATATTTCGGATTTACGTGTAAAGCGTTGTCGTAGTACATAGGGAAAAGTATGAAATTGCGTTTTATTTAGATTCACGGTGGCAAGACTATCTATGAACGTACGGTAAAACCAATGTAGAATTCAATGCCGCTAGTTCATATAAAATGTCTTTAAAATATCTTTTTGAAACGTTGGTGGAATGTATTTTTTGCTCTGATTTATTTATTGAAGGAAAACAAGCAGACGTGATTCTTGACACTAAGACATACGCGTCCACCATACTAAAGATACGTTGTCAACATGAGGCTGGAATGTTAAGACTGCAAATAGGTTTATCGGCCACACTTCAAAATTGAAACATCATTGAGTGACCATATGAGTAACCAGGTAACGTAGTTATAATAATCGTTTAAATAAAATAAATAAATATCGTCACTCGTATATCCCCAAAGGGGCAAGCAAGGGTTCATACTTATGTACCCACGATTAGCCAACGCTATTAGCTCCCGTGACGTGCCAAGTGGCAAGTCTGTCGCCACGTTTTTGAGATAAACTGAAAAAATACGTTAAAGAAGCTGTCCTACCTGGGAATTGAGCCTGGTAGCTCGTGCGTAAAAGTCAGATACTGACTAAGCTCTATCACAGAGGCGATCAAAATTAATAGTCGTGTGATGTGTGTGATGAAATATCAAATAAGTCGTCTTCCGACTCTTTTGAAATACTTGAATTTATGTCCTTGACTAATAATATGTATGTCCTTTAAAAGAGACGAAAATCAACACGAGTTCGCAAAACATGGGAAGATAAATATAATTATTATACCTCGCTGATAAGTATTCAGGAAGTACTAAATCTTCATAACGTTGGACAATAGAAAAAAAATTAATAATCATCAAGAAACCCATCACCTTGAGTCGCTGATGAATGTGGATTTTACGTACAGGTGATGTGGTAAGTGTGTGTGTCCACTGCTGCACTTTATTAAAATTGTAAAGGAAGGAAAACGAAACTTATAATATTATATTATATTCCACATCTTACATCACTACATAGTACAAAACAAAGTCGCCACTCGGTGTTTTTCCCTCTGTATGTTTAGATCTTTAACATTGTCCAACAGAATTAGATGCAATTTTTTTAATAGAGTGATTGAAAAAGAAGGTTTGCACGTAGGTAGGTATACAATTTGTATAATATACTCGTACAAAGCCGAGATCACGTGTTTTTGGGATAAACTTCAGATATTGAACTGATTTTGATTACACATCACACATCTATTATATGGTTAAACATTGATTCTTTTAGTAATATGCTGTTTCCCTACTGATATTGTAAAATGAAAAATCAGACATACCTGAGAATAGCAGCGATAATTTCGAATTTCTAGAATTTGTTATATTTAAATTATATTGTTTATGATATAAAATATGAGAGATTTTTAAATTTGCAATAATACAAGCTCGCTGAGTTTCTTTCGCCAGATCTTCACAGTGTGCGGCCACGATTCGGATCCGGTGGTAAATATATGATATACCTACTTAATTGTTATCGACGGGCACAAGTACTGCATATTATGTAGTCTACGTGAATAACGTTATTGGAATCGGAATATTCTGCTTTTAATTTTGATATCTGTCTGTCTCGGGAAGTTAGACTTCATGTGCCGTACCAGCTATCCTACCCTCCGAACCGGAACATGACAATACTATTGTTCTTCTATTTTACATATATACTTAGGTAACATATCTAAATGTTACCTATAATATATCGGCTGTCGACAGCCGTCTTCTATTTCACCGTATCAGAAATACGTCTGTATGTCTGCCTTTTTTTCCATAAAACATTGTTATTAAGTTAATAATAGCTGATCATGTTTAAAGTACAATGTGCAAACATAATAAAAACAATAATAAACAACAAAATCAATTTTATACAAAGTAATGAATGAAAGATAAAATACAGTTATCGAGAATTACAATTATTATGAATATTCAAAAGGAGTGGCAAATAATATGAATGAACAAATGCTTTGATGTAAAGCATGCAGAAAAATGTAATTACAATGTAAATACAATGGAACTGTAATGTAAATGCACAGAATTTGCATAACTTTACGTATTAACACGACGTACAGAGGATTCCTTATACAAACGGTGTTTAAAATAATACAAAATTACAATACGTTTTGTATTGCCGTAAACGTAATACGTGTTGTACGGATACAGGTCGTAATAGACTAGGGTTGTAATACTTGACGTCGGGAAATTATAATTTGTGATGAAGTGTTAACAAATTACAATCTAGCTGGTACATACTGAAATGAAAGAAGTAATTGTAATCTAAGACTTATTGACTTCGCTGGTTAACCGACTCCAAGCGAATCTAGGTGTCCGTAATAAAGATATTCTCTATTCTGTGCTAAAAATTGACAACGTGTGGCTTTGTCCAATATCTAGGAACATCACTAAAGCGTTATAAATTATTTTCTAAAATCAAAAACAGTCCTTTATATAAAATAACTTATAGTTTATCTAAAATGCTTAAGAAGTATCGGTGGAGGCGGACACGAGCTTTGAGATACTTAAACCACTTATTCTTATCGTACATGTAATGCTAGTTTATGCATAAACTTAGTCATTTTTAGTAAATTTAAGTAATTATTTAAAATTGCTTCACGTAAATAATATTTTAATAATTTTAGAAACATAAAATCTATTAGAATGTCGATGACGTTAATGTAGACATTCTGACAAACTATTATTAAATGGTTATTGCCATAACATATGCGATACTTTCGATAAAATTATTCCCAAAGGCGTGTTGCTAATATACCAAAACCGTTATTAATAGAATAATCTAGCTACGCAATTTAACTGACACGGGTATTCAGAATTTTATATTATACTGCCACCGCACTCTATTCCCCCAGGCATCAGCTTGCAACATAGAACTTGGGACTGAATTTTGTTCTATTTACTTTTTTTTAAAGAGAAATGCTTTCCACAATTCAAAATGGATAGTAGGCGTTAGTTGTATATTTATATCTGCCGATTTTACTATGTGAAGATTTGCGTCGATAAATTTGTTGGTGCCAATACTTCTAGCTATCTTGGTGGCTAGTATTATCAGGACACACTTGAATTTATTATTTATTTTATTTCTTCTATAAAGTAAATTTAAAATAAATGTATATTTTTGTACGAGTAACTGTAACAATATAATACACAATTATCCCAAAGTAAGTAAAATATAAGCCCGTATTATGAGTGCTGGTGAAAGACACTGACACATAGAAATACTTAAATATATATAATAATAAATTTAAAACATAGACACAAATCAAGAATCAAATCCAAGCATCGAAGTAAATCGGTGGC
This sequence comes from Lasaia peninsularis, assembly GCA_018236625.1. Taxonomy (NCBI): domain Eukaryota; kingdom Metazoa; phylum Arthropoda; class Insecta; order Lepidoptera; family Riodinidae; genus Lasaia; species Lasaia peninsularis. The sequence continues at coordinate 11,174 of DVZL01005936.1, forward strand.
GATAGGCGTATATGCTAATAAATGAGGCAGCCAAATTAAAAATAAAATTTAAAAAAATATCCTCTGTTAATTATTTATTAATAGTTTTATCTCAATGAATAATATTAAAATAGGATTACGCACTACACTATCTTTTACAGATGACGTAGTGAAGGTGTAATTTCGCTAACTATAGTGGGTCTGCTAAACAACTTGATGTGTGGATGAAAATAATTACTTTAGATATAGTTATTTTGCATATTAAAACAATTCCTACGTAAAATATACATAATATTTATAGTAAACTTGTTAGATACTTATACCGCTTAGCGGAACTGTTTACTAGTAAAAAGCTAATTAAATAATTAAATAAAGTTTAAGTATAGTATTAGTCTTAGTATTAGCATTAGTATTAGTCTTCATAATTTAAGTTTTTTAAAGAGTATCTTCAAGCTCAGTGTACTTATTTTGATTTATTATCCTTAAAGGTAATTTATTTTGTAGTCAAAAATTTTACTAGGTGGTAGAGTGCTGTGCAGCAACTCGCCCGGGT
>DVZL01005937.1:0-11705 GCA_018236625.1 Lasaia peninsularis
TCGTTGCAAGACTCTACCACCTAGTCAATGTCACGGTGTTGGTGACAATAAACCCTGTGCTCGCCTCTTACGAGCTGTCTGGTGGAAGGCAGTTGGCCTATTCTACAGAGGAACCTGGACCAACACGGGGGAAAAATTCCAAAGAAATTCCAACTCCAGAAAATTTATGCTCTTTAGATAAACTGAAAAAAACTTACGTCATGACAGGTTTGTGCGTCGAAGTCAGTCTCTACTCGGTCTCAGGGGCAATATTTTATTATAATTAAAGAATATAATTTTGTTTTCTTTGTAGAGCCTCGCTGGCCTAGCGGTATGTGCTTCGGACTTCCATTCGGGTAGTCGAAGTTCAAACTCAATGTAGGAACGAGTTTTTCTGATTTATGTACATTTTCTCAAAAAAACTCCTACGCTGAAAAAATATCGTGAGGAAACCATTGAAATCGACCTAATCTATATTTGCGCCTTGTTTCCCTTCTGGGTTACAGAGGCCAGATGGCAGTCGTTTCGCGTAAAAACTGGTGTCTTAGACCTAGATTAGGTTACTGACGCCATACCATACCATTATATCATTATACCATTTGATTTAATACGGGATAAGGTTAAGATGAAAGAAAGAAAAAAATATAACTTTGTATACAAAAATTCAAGTTTCGGGTAATTGATAATAAGTAAGGAAGAATTGGTTCTGCCTCCTTTGACTTCGTTTCAGCATCGAAATTCCCGACAAACGAGGTCGACCGACTTCAATTAATTAACTGTCTTTGAGTTTAATTACTTGTTGGTATTTTGTCACTTTGTCATTTCAACAAAGCTACTTTTTACGATGGTAAAGAATATTTAATTTTGTTTGTAAATTTCGTTTAGAAATAAATATAATTGACATCTTATAGCATGATTGTTGACATGTATAAATCTATTAAATAAGATTTATATTTTAATTGATTTTTATGATTAGGTACGTTGTAGTTAGGAGAAAAAATTGAGTTCTTCAAGTGATGAAAATGGAAGCTGAAGCAACAGTTAACAATATTTTGTCTGAAACTCCGAGACTATTCTTAACATACTTTATTCTTGTAATGCCGATTTTTCTATTTACCTCACAATCGAGATGTAAAGCAGAGTAGTTAGCTCGGGTGTAAGCATCAATTGCACCCTCAAAATATGTATAAGCGTCCTCGCTACGCTCGTGCTTCTAAATATCTCGGGCTGCAATTGATGCTTTACAACCCTTGGCCACTAATCTACTATTAATATATGGAACAAACCACGGTCAATAATAACCTATAATATTTCTTAAATAGCAACAATTGATATCAATTAATACGCTTTACGAAGAGACTTCCACATTTTTTTTTCTATAAACTTTGTTTACCTAAAACTGTATGATACTCTTTTGTCATCTCTATGAGAACTAAAGAGTTAGACTGTGAAGTTTTCCGATAAACGAAGTGTCACCACGGCCCGCCATTTTCCGTCATTGGATTTAGTTTATTGTGTATTTCATTGATCAATATATCAAATAGAATTGATAAGAATGAAACTGATTCACGGGATTACACGAACGAGATTGGTTTTGGATAGATGAAGCCTCGGTAGTAAAGTGGTTAATGCTTCCGATTGCCATTCCGGTAGACCATACTGTGAATTCAGTCATGTACTAAGAGTTTTTCTTAGTACGTTTCTGGACTCCACTTACGGTGAAGAAAACATTGTGAGGAAGCCCGGGTTTTGTGCCCGATATGGTGACTTCCCACCTGTTATGTCATGGGATCTAATATCGTTGGCTAATCGTCGATGCATATGTACCTCTGCCTACCCTTTTTGGGCGTGACTATAATATTATGTCAATTTAGTTCGATTTTATCTTCCGAAAAACTACACTGATATTGTCAAGAGGTAAAGTTTGTGATTTTGTGAGATTGCTTTGAGAGTTATATGTGAACAACTAGATCTATTTTAAAAAAGAGTGACAGGTCTTTGTTGTCTCTAGATATTACTTTTAGCTTTATGATATGGTCCGATTTTAATTAATTACTGAAATTTGATTTTGACTTTTAACATATTTTTCAATAAAAGCAATATTGCACGATGTAAAGCTGTAGATTATTCTGTAAAATATCTAAGAATGTGAGAATTGAACTACTATGCTGTAAAGATTTCTGATAAACGAAGTGTCAAAACATTTCACCATTTTCCGCCATTGGATTTAGTTTATTGAGTATTTCCTTGTTCAATGTATCACGCGAAATTGGTCACAATAAAACTGATTCAGGGGAGCATTCGAACGAAATTGGTTTTTGAGAGACGCATTATAAAGTAGTGTATAATCAGTTTATGAATGTATAACCCAATATGGTTAATTATTGGTGGAAATATTTAATAATATTTATTTTGGATTGTGTTATTAATTTTTTATCATTCTAGAAGCAGCATTAAAATATTTTTCATAGAGTAATTCAATCTCGTATTGCGTTATAATTATTAATGTGTTTTAACACCTTAATTTAAAATAATTGTGACTCAATAAATTATGTTTACATCATAAGGGCCCTAGCTTGTAGATTTACATGAATGTAGTCTAAATACTGGTAATTCTGCTATTGCGTTAAGTTATTGCTGACTTATTTTAAGTAAAAAAAGAGATAAAAGACTCTTTGTCAGTACTAAGATGTTACATCTCTTTCTTTTTTATTTCATTAGAAATAGATAGCATGTACTAATTATTACTTACTTATTTTAAGTAAGTAATAATAAAAAATAAGTAAAATGACCACGGATCTCAACGCTTGTACTTGTAAATACCCATCGAGCACGTATAATTTCTACCCAAACAAATCTTTATCATTACTTTCTTCTTATTTATCAACACATGATTGTAGAGACTTCGTTAATAATTTTTCCCTGTTCAAATTTCTATGGAAATTTAAAATTAGTTAGAATATGTTTAGTTACCAAAGCCGATATAGCCAATAATTTATATATTATTGAATTTTAAAATTTATATACGCTTATATTATATGTCACTCAAATAAATCTTTATCAAAAACCAGAGTACGCTGTGCAACTGCAAGTTCCTCTCAAAAATGTCGTTGCAGTAAACTGAAGAGTACTGTTAAGTTTTCCGATATACGAAGCGGTAAGGCAGACCACAATTTTCCGTCATTGGATTTAGTTTGTGTATATCCTTGTTCAATGTATCACCTAGAATTGACAGTGATAAAATCGATACGGAGATTGGATTTTGATAGACGTATTTATTATGATATAATATACGAGCAATTTATTTATACTTATTATATAATAATTTGTTATATATAATTTATAATAAATTTTGGATTGTGTAGTTAATGATTATTTGATGTGTGATTATTATTGGATTGTTTTCATATTTTGCAGAAACAGAAGTTAACTTTTGTGTTACGTTATATACATTGATATGCTATTGACAGAATATTTATTGATGACAAAGTGTTACAATACGAGCACGCATACACACATAAATACAGACACACATATGGCATTCACATACACCATATACTACATTTTTAATAATGTCTTAAAACTAACGTATGAGTTAATCTACTGTAAAAGAACATTTAAGTCAATTATTGGCTTGATTGTTAAACTTTTGTTGTTAAATAATATATATTTACTTATTTTTAGCTTTTTATGTCAAATTTTAAGGGTTCCTTAATGGTTAAAAACGCATTAACATTACTAAGACACGGCTGTTCGTCTATCTACTTGTCTATTACTAGACGAGCTAGAAAGTTAGTGAAATACATAATCTTTGAAAATTTTCAAAGATTACGTATTACTGCTGCCGCTGTGATAACTAATTCTAAAATACAGAATAAAGTTATTATTTAAAAGTACTCTCATTCAACCACTTACCCAACCCGACTAATAAATCTATATTTAAATTGCAGTAACGGTAACGAGTAGCTCGATATAATCTCAGAATATCTAATTATATCTACTTTAAAGTAGACTATAACTATCAAATAGTTTATTTAAAACGTGATTACTTTGACTTTTTTATAGATAATAGATTCGGTACGGAAAAATTCGTGCGCGAGTTTGACTCCTACGGTTTATTTTAAAGTAGTATGCTAAAATCTTATCTGCTGTCCAAATAAATCTTTATCAGTGTAAAGTTCTTTGTATAGTGTTAACATGTATGTTTCTCTAAAATGTCATCACATTGAGAATTGAGAAGCTACGCCGTAAAGTTTTCCAATAAATGAAGTGTCAAAGCAGACCGCTATTTCCGTCATTGGATTTAGTTTGTTGTGTATTTCCTTGTTCGATATATCAAACGGAATTGACAACAATAAAACTCGTGCAAAGGACCATTCGGACGAGATAAGTTTTGAATGGACGCTTTGCGATTTAAGCATCATAATATGACAAATGTATTTTTTTAAGAAGGCAAAGAATTTGAGGGTGGTTAAACAGATACCTGCAGACATCTATCTATACAAGAAATAAAATTGAAGTGTCTGTATATAATATTAAAATAATCGCTTTTTACTAAATATGCATAATATGTCGGGTTCGGGTGTTGTTTCGGGTCTTCGACTTCAGATGGCACCTTTCTTGAAATACATACGATCTTTAGGCGCGCTACAATAATCGCAATTTTCTTCGCGGAATTGGCAAATTGATTGATTTTATTTTTTGTTTGACTATAGATTTTTGCGAAGTAATGCCTGACTCTATAATAACACAGACCACTTACCCGGGCTGTGATTAATAATTATAGATAATGCCATATATAATGTATGTATATTAGATCGGCAATATTTCCAAATTTTATTTGTTGGCTTTTAATCGTGCATTAATAATATTATATTATGTAGGGCAGTAAAAGAGTAAAAGTCTCAGATTATATTCAGATGTCGGCCGAGTTTTTGTTGCCCGAAGTGTGTATACCATTTTTCTGCTCGAAGGCAGAAAATATATTTATGTCGTAAACGATTGCCATTTTCTACCTCAGTCAAGCAGAAAAATAATATGCACACCCCGGGTAGTAAAATAAGCATTTTGATCATGCGATGGTCAGATTATATGTGATTTTTTCATGTTATTGTATTCTTGTGTTATTAATATTTTTTTTAATTTCTTAAATGTTAATAGTATTCGAGCTACTGACAAAAACAAAATACCTTTTTTACAACTTGCTAACTTTTATAGTTCTTTGCATTCTTAAAATCTTCTAAATACATCTTCCTAGATATTATTCTAGGTCGAATGAGCGATATCGTGTTTTACGAAAGCTTGTAGGAGCTTTCTAACAATTTAACGCGTTTTAGAACTTATTGACTATAAGCTACTTATAGATTCGTATGAGCAGATGCCTACTCACTTCTTAGCCAAGTCAAAATTTTAGTTACTCTTAAAAATATTAAACGAGTGTTGCTATATTAAATAAATAATTAAAACCGGCCAAGTACGGTAATCACTTACCATCAGGTGACTCACTTTAGACTTTAAACTTTCGGACAGAGGATTCTTAGTAATAGGTTTCCATTTGTAATCTTTGGATATGGTATTGTAAAAATCAATACTAAGAAAATTCTCATACAACATATCCTGAGGAATAACTTTGGCTGTTTATATTCAAGTATATCATAATATTTTCAAGCAGTTCCCAGTTACATCTAAAAACTTAATGTTGAAGCGACAAACTTTTCCCTTTCCTCTCCCACAGGAGCGATATATTTCTTAAATGAGGGTAGTCTGATTTTTGTTATGTAAGAGTTTTGTAAGTCGTTACAAGTTCTTGTTTTTACGATCGCAGTTCTTGAATTTTGGTAAGAGATTGCAAGTGTCTATACGAGTTTTTTTATCGTCCTAGCCTGTATCGGTAGTATCGGTAGAATCGGTGACTGCTACCTAATCTAGGGAATTTGATAAGAGCATCAGTTGAGATAAGACAGCGAACAGGCACACGGGTCTCCTGATGATAAGAGACAACCTTGGCCTACAGACGCCATAGATGTTGTAGGTGCCGTTTCAGCCGTTTCAGAGATTAGCGTGTACAAACATATAGACAAAAAAATTAAAAGATTCTTGTAAACATACATATGCATTTAGTAAAAGGCGGTAATTTTAATATTAAATACAGACACTACAATGTTTAATATTCTTATAGAGTACCTTCACGCCTATTATGACCGAAGCGGTAGGCAGAGGTGCACACCTCGTTTATCCACGACTCGTAAGTCCCGTACATATACTTGAGAACACCCGTGATTAGCCAAGGTACTAGGGTCCTGATGTGATAGGTGGCAAGGCTATCACCATTTCGGGCGCATTCCAATTCCGGGCAATGTAATGCTTGCTCAGAAAAATTTGAAAAAACTTTTAAGATAAGTTGCCCGACCTGGAAATTGAACCCGGGATCCTACGTGGATAACGAACTTAACAGGTGACACCTGTACCGTTATACCACAGAGGAGATCCTTTAGATATAATAAAATAGGTTTACTTTAATTATTAAAACTGTGTTAGGATTTATACTAGTAGCAAAAATTAGGTGAAACAAAAATAACTTTCTCGAACTATCCTTTCAAACTTTCACAATGAACTTAGAGTTAAATGCAATACAAGTTAGAGACAGTTGTAGAAATCCAATCTCTATCTAACTTCAAAAGTTTCAGTTTAATTCAAAAGCATTGTTGACAAGTCTCGAATTTATTTCAAAATCAAATTACGCCTGCGCCTGTACTTTATTTTCCTTTTATAGTTGTGAAGGCAAGTAATTTTTTGATTGTGAGAAATTCACGTAGTAATACCAAAGAATATTTTTATGGGATAAGATGGAGAATGGCCGTGGAAAAGAACCGTGGCCTATGGACACCATGGACGTTGTACGTGCGCTGCAGCCTGTGATCTAGCTGTTAGGCCTTATGTGCAAGTCTATCGGTTACACTTCGGACCAGAATACGACTATGTCATTATGATGGCAGGTTTACGTTAGACGGTGTATTCCTAACCTTGCAAGTTGCTGCACAGTACTCTACCACCAGTAAAGTAATGGAGCGTTGTCAATCTGAGGATCGGATATCCTCCATACCTGAACACATCCGTAGTGAGCACAGACGTTTTGATAGCAGGACTGGGTATACAAAAATACACGTGAGTTGCTGCAAAACACAACCTATTATTCATCACGATATTAATGGCAATTGTCTCTTGTTATAAAAGAAATCAATAAATATTTTCGAAGGAGTCTAGAAATAAAAAGTTTTTTTTTATTTTTTTTGCCATTTTCTTATTTAACTTGTTGATAAAACGTCAAACAGATAAAATGTATAAATTTATTAGGTGTAAAAAAAAGTTCCTTCACGCCTATTATCAGAAGCAGAGGTGTGCTAGAATATTCACGACTCGTAAGTCGAGAAGATAATATACTAGAACACCTACGATTATGCAAGGTACTAGGGCCCATGATGTAATAGGTGGCAAGCCTATATTTCTTTGGGTACATTCCTATCCCGGGCAATGTAATGCTTACTCTGAATAATAATTCTCGAAATTTACACTTTTCTTAAATGTTTGAAAAGTGTAAATTTCGAGAATTATTAATAAATTTTTAATTATTATAATACATGATAATGCAAAATATATTATATTCATTACAATCTATTTTGTAGAATTGAATTAATTAATCCTATACTATTTATTTCCTTATAGATTTCGTTATTTTCCTTAACAGTATTTTTTAACTCGTTAACACGCTGTTATTGTAAAAAAATACAAATAAGTAAAGGCACAGTCACAGGTGATATTGGATTTTAAAATTAATAATTTATCTTCTTCATCATCATTTATGGATTAAATTGAAACTTTTTTAGTTGAACCGGAATTGGATTTGCCCGAACTCAAATTGCTTTTAACTTGTTTGGGAATTTTATTGTACGTATGCGTTTGAAAGGACAGATACAGATACCTGTATAAATTTATTTTATCAACTACTAGCGACCCGCCCCGGCTTCTCACGTGTGAACATTTAACGGCAACCTGCTTCATAGATGCGCACCCCCCTCACCTGCGGTTTTGCGGTGCGAGTCGTGCGACACATCGGCCGGCGGCCATCATTCATCTCAATACCAATTACAATTTTAAATTCGTAATATCTTTTGAATTTTAAGCTTTCCTTGAACTTCCACTACCTTTCAAAACCAATATTAAGTAAATCGGTTTACACGCGTCAGAGCGATTTTAGCAAGACTTACCAACAGCTAACGTTTAAATATTTCTAATACCCTTATTTAAATTTTTTACATTTTTTTTGTCATTCTATTGAAATCGAAAAAAGCTTTTATATGCATGCATTGTAAAATTCTCATCCAAAAGTCTTGACGACATAACAGGAATATTAAACAGATACGACAAAATATGAAGAAATAAAAACTGGTCAAGTTCGAGTGGAACTTGCGTACGAAGGGTTCCGTAACATTTATACAAATAAATAAAATTGGAGTGTCTGCATGTCATATTAAAATAAACGCTTTTTTACTAAATGCATTTGTATTTTTACAAGGTACATAAATACCAAAAAAACATTTATTAGATTTTTTGTCTGTCTCTTTGTACCCGCTAATCTCTGAAACGGCTGGACCGATTTTGACGGGGCTTTCACTGGCAGACAGCTGATGTAATAAGGAATGGCTTAAGCTACTTTTATTCAAATGTTTATTAAATTTATTTTGGTATCTATTTAAGTATTTCTGTGTATTAGTGTCGTTGTCTAACACCCATAACACAAGCATTTAATTTGCTTACTTTGGGGTTAGATCAGTTTGTGTAATTTTTCTAATAATATTTATTTATTTATTATTATCTACTAATATTTAAACTATCTAGCTTTCATGGTTCTCGAGATACAGCCTGATGACAAACAGGCGGACAGCAGAGTCTTAGTAATAAGATTTTGACCCTTTGGGTACCCAACCCTATAAAGAAGATCCGTCACGTTTTTTTAGTAGGTAGAGTATTAAGAGCCAAGTACCTAACTTTCATATTTACTTAACTTCCTCCACATTCATCACTTTCCCTATGCAAACACGCCGGTTTCTCGGTTTCGGTTTCGGTTCGATTTCACTTTTTTTATCAGATAAAATAAAGGACAAAATCTTGGAGCAACTTCTTTTTAAGGTACAATGTACGTAAAGTATTGAAATCTAGGACACAGGTGGTATTTGATATTTAGATGAGTCCGTTTTCGTCTTCTTTGTCCTTTTCAGATAAAGCTGAAACTTTTATAGTTGGACCAAAATTGGATTGTTGGAACTCTCTCAATACCATTGCTTTCAACTTGTTAGAAAACACTATTGCAAACATTCGAGAGGAAATATACCTGAATGAAGTTATTTAGTTTGAATGTAGTGAAACTGCTGTCTCTTTTTGATAGTGTTATTTTTTGATAATCTGATAATCCATTATTTTCAATTTGACTGTATTAGTTTAGGCTGTATTTTTTCGACCTTTTAGGAGACAAGTTTTCTGGTAGAAGTTTAAAAATGGTATTTACTAAGTTACTAAGATTTCGCTGTTAGTCTTTCATTTAGTTAGTCTAGTTATCCATCTGTCTGTCTATTATGAGGCTATATCTCAAGAACCACCATAGCTACACAGTCGAAATTTCCAAGGACGATGTATTTTTATTGTTGCTATCACGTCAAATACTGAAAACAAAATACAATTATTATATGAAGGATGCTCCAATACAACAAACGTGTAAAAAATAGAACCGCGGTCTTGTACCATTCTATTTATTATACGTATTATGTATCTATACTAGGTATAATGAATCTATTGGTTGTCAGTAACAACTTAGTTTCCCACCACACACTAGATGTCGTTGTGCTATTCTAAATCGTGGTTTAAAAGTAATTAGTTTATTTATGCAGTGTCTTGATTGTTGGCCTTCGAAAAGGTCTTTGTTGTAGGTGCAGTTAAACAGATTTGAAGAAAATAGTTATATTCATATAAACAAATGAGACTTCAAGATCCATCGCGTAAACTATATACTTACTGATCTATACGAATAAATAAAATTGGAGTATCTTGATTAATATTACAATTAAAATTTTTCATCCAAATCGGTCTAGTAGTTTATTCATGAAAGACTTACAAAAATATATCCTATTCACAAAACTTCGCATTTATAACATTAATAGAATTTTTATTCATCTATCGTCAATGCACCACAGTGAAGCCTTTCAGAGTAAATTTTGTTTAACATAAACTAGCACATAAAAGTTAAAGCTCGTAGCCATCTTAGATTGTAGTGGTAACTCTCACGTGAATCATTACAGAAACTACAAATTAAACTAATTCAGCTTCTGGTCATAACAACCTTTCCACACTTTACACCTTTATTTTATTAAGCTTCCGGGGCTACGCTTGCGTGTGGAATTATTTCATATTTAATCATAGTATTTTTATATACTTAGGACCTATCAAGTAAATTAGTTCCATTTTACGTTACTCGGACTTTTTGAAATTGCTTTCTGCATTTACTCATGAGTTTACTGAGCAATTAGCTTACTTGTAACTTTGCTCAGACGTGGTGAAAGAGGCTTATAGTTTATTGTTTTGACATTTTATACTCTACAAAACTCACTGTATGAGGTTAGCCAGTTTAGAATGGATTAGTAATGCTACATATTAGGGGCAGGTGTTTATTAAGAGTTGAATATCCACATAGTGCCTTCATTGTACCTTCAAGCCTATTATCCCCAAAGTGATAGGCAGAGGTGTGTTAGTATATCCACGACTCGTAAGTACAGTATATACAATAGAACAACCACGATTAGCTGTCATGGTAACAATTTAAATGCAGTAAAACTATCTAAATCTAAATTTGCTTTCATTATTATGTCATCCAAGTATCTTTGCAAATATTTGGAATAAACAGCTACCAAAAAAGCACCCATATGCAAAGAGACACCCGTGATTCTATAGAGACACTAATCTACCTCCAGCAGCAATTCTACTTTCCGAACTTGAATACGATATAGTCACTATGGAGTCAGGAATTGTTTTTACGTAGAACTCAAAAAGTTATTGTTTCATTTTGATCAAATTAATACAAAACGTAGTTCAAAATATAATCTAAAAACTAATTCATTATTGCCTGAGTAATTGCGGCGAATCCTGAGAACCTTCACTATTTGAAGAAGGTTAAAATCACAGTTTTATAGTATTCTATATTGTAAAAATAATAGTACCGTGTAGCTAACCTTAGTTTGGGATGACACATTAGTTTAAGTGTTTTCCTCGACAGTAAAACCTAGGATCTAGTTATCTCAGAACTTGGGCCCAACTCACGTTTACTGGACCGTAATGGAAACTCTTAATTTAATTATTTTGGTCATAATGTCATGAAAACTTTTGAGATTTATGTGCTAGGAACTATGAAGTTTTGATAATGTCAATTTTTGAATAGACCTTAAACTATTTAAACGTATCAAAATTATAATTTCGTATATCCTCTAGCAAAATATTTCTTTTTGTAATTATTTTAATAATATAGACAACTTTCAAAGGGCAGACATTTTTCCGACTTATAATACCAATTGCGTAAAAATATACCCTCTTTTTAATATAGTCGGTTAAAAAGTAGCCTATGTCCTTCCTCAAGGTCTACTCTATATCGGTACAAAGTTTCATCAAAATCGGTTCTGTGGTTT
>DVZL01005938.1:0-11704 GCA_018236625.1 Lasaia peninsularis
AGTACCTTGGCTAATCGTGGGTGTGTTCTAGTATATCTATATACTAGCACACCTCTGCCTACCTCTTCGGGGATAATAGGCGTAAAGAAGGTACTTTTATATTTAAAACACATGAAAGTCTCATAAAAAGGGCAAAGGGTTTGTTTAAAAAAAAACTGTAGGTACATGGAACAAATAAATAAAACGAAATAAGTTCCAATAATATTATAGCTTACAATATTAAGAAGTGTTAAGATCTTATAACATTCGTGGGCCGCGAACTTCGTTCAAAAAGTTGAGTTTCACCAAGGGCCGACTCTGAAAACTCTAAAACGTTAAACATGTTCTTTTCTGGAATCGACATAACAAAACACGCAGCTCCCTTACTATGTATATACAAAAGTGAAGATGGCGTAATTCATGACATCAAAAGGGATTTACCATTAATAATTATTATTATATTATTATAATGTAATAATGACGCGGTGACGCGTTAAGTGGAATAATGTGTATGCCAGTAGGTCGTGGAGCAGCGAACGTGAGATGACGCAACGGTTTGGCAGTGATTTAAAGACGTGCTCGTTTGTTTTGTTTTACGTTTGTCTAATCTAAACCTAGATAAATTACCCGTACATTGTTGGGACGCTTAATCTTTAGAAAAGTGCAACTGAATTTTTTTCCACCGCCAGTATTATTGCCAGAAACAATATTTCTGCCAAAATTATAAGTAAAACTACAAAAAATAGACTTCATTAATCACGTCCTTCAATTGTCAACTTTTAAGGTTCCGTAAATTACTGTATCGGTATCCACGTTACCGGTAGGCCTCGCCTAAAATGGCGTCCACAAGCAAAATAAGCAAATAACTGTACTTTGTAAAGTGATAAAAGTACCTTCACGCCTATTATCACCGAAGTAGTAGTAGTAGGCAGAGGTGTGCTTGTAAAGTCATAATAAAATTATTCTTATTACTTATTTTTATTCTTGTTTTGGTGACTTTTGAACAAACATTAAAAAATAACAAAAAATACCGTAATGGTACATCAAAGTCACGTTCTTCATCAATAGGGATTGTCGGAGGAACCGAACAGCTTATCCTAATGGAGATTACGTGGGGTGCTGAGCGCTCCCAGAAATGCGGAATTCCGATCAAATCAAGAAAGCTGCGGAACCCGAAATCATTAAGAGGGGACAGTGAATAATGAGTTTAACCTGGCCATCTTACAAGTCACAGACGTGACTGCAACGTGATTGTCGAAAGTAGACCTTTTTTTGACAAAACTGTGAACTGTGGGTGTTCCTCGTGTTGGTCCGGGTTCCCTTCGTAGAATAGCTCGTAAGAGGCAAGCATTAGTTAACTTTAAACATGGCCACTGGAGGTAGAGTGCTGCAGCATTAGCCTAGGTGGGAATCTACCATTAGCTATTCCTGTCGCAAAAATGATATTGTAGTGTTCCGGTCCGGAGGGTAGGATAGCCAGTAGACTTTCCCATACAACAACAACCGAGGCTTTTCAAAATCATAAATCATAGATGTTAGATTTGTTAGAACTAATGTGCAAGTACCGGCTATCCTACGATAATATCATAATGACGGCAAGAACAGGGAAGGCAGTGGATTCATACCCAGGCGAATTACTGCACAGCACTCTATATATATTTAGGAATATATTTGATTGAATATATGTGTATATGTACATATACATATACATTGTAATGAGGATTGTATTCCCCTCTTAAAAAAATCTTTTTTTGTAACTTTGGGGCTTTACTGTGACACGTCAAAGCAATATTATTTCAAACATATAACCTATCAACGCAAATAACGATCTTATTGAAGTTAAAGTTGCAAATAATAGCGTAAAGGGTATTAAAACAATGCTGCTTTAAGACGTCAGGTTAAGACCAAAGGCCTTTCACAGGCCTCCACAAGTGTCTTTTCTATCTTTTTTAGGAATATCAATAGTTCATTAGTAAAGTTAAAGTTAATTTAGTTAGTAAAAGAATATCTAGTTCGTCACCGCCATTTTTAAGCCACTGAGCCGGCATTTGGTACTCGAAATGTTTGCCACTTGAGATTACAAATCCGATAAGCAACTGCAACAAAATTTCTCTGGAATTGAGTAATAAATATTTATACTAGATTCAACAAAGTACCTTATTAACCTACTACAATTAACGCACCATTTTCACCTTTGGTGTCTATATTCGACGTGTATTTCTTACCATCAGGAAATCAGGTTTGCCTTTAATTATCATAAAAAAAAACATATAAAACAAATAGATAGAGACCTATGTATACATCTGCCTAGTCCTTCGGGGATATATGGGTGATTATTTTTTTATTTTAGAGATGGCGAAAGAAAAACTTTTAACTAGAAATACAAGCATTAATGTTCATCATATATCGCACCTTAAAAAATACTGGCTATTTCAGATGTAGGCAATTTTATTTTTTTATAACAATAGCTTATTATAAATGTCAAATATATGCTTTGATTCTATGGCAAATACGGAATTGAACGAGGCAGTTTCAAGTTGAAAGCCTGTAAAGAAAAAATATATTTTTTTTTGTAGAAAAAAAAAACATAATGTAACATATATCACGTTTTCAAAAATACTGTTGCACATTTTGGCAAAACAACCAAGGTTTCATAACAATACGCTACGAGTATGTATTATTTCGCAAGAATACTTCTCATTCTATCATTGTGTTAAAATAAAAATAGTAAAGTATTAAATTCCGTATTATTATATTTAACCTTCACGGTAAGTAAGCACAAAGGATAATTTACATAAAAATATTATAATTTTCCATTAAAAATATATTTCAAGACATAGATGTAATATAAGAATCACAGAGTAAACAATGTATTTTGTTATCTATACAAATAAATAAAATCTTAATGTCTGTATGTAATATCAAAATAACCGCTTTTTGCTAAATGTACGTTTACGTACGTGTATACCAAAGTAGTATTTTTTTTGAATTTTTGTCTGTTTGTCTGTCTGTACAACGACATTTTAATCTCTGAAACGGCCGGTCTGATTTTGACGGACTTTCACTGGCAGGCAGCAGATGTAATGAGGAGCTTATATTACTTTTATTTTAGAAATGTAAAAATAATTAAATAAAAACGTAGTCAATACATATAACCAAATCGCAAAAGAAGTGTGTCTCAATCGAAAGTGTCTAAAAAAACTTTTTTAAAATGACGTGTTTGATTCACTTCGATAATATTTTTTATGTGATGATACAGTGAATAAGCGCAATCTCCAAGTGGTAAGAGATAACACTTGACTATACACAAAAGATGTTATAGCTTGTCGTTATGTATATGGCCAAGGTGTTGTCTAACGTCTGCTTCAGAGCGGAACTTCATTTTAGCGATAAAAATGTGCATAGCGGAAATTGCTGACTATTTATTTGAAAGATCTACATAAAAATATAAGCTCAAAGATAAATTTGAATCTCGTTGTCGCGGGTTCTAACATTATTTTATATTATTAATAGGTAAAAATTGCGGTTGATAGTTCACTACAAAACCACGGGCAGAGGTTAGTATAATTAAAACTTTTAACAAACTGAAAACATTTTAAAACAAAATTTTCCGCAAAATTGTTAAACATTCATAAATCTTCCATTGTTTTCATTTTCACAAAATAATTTTACTATTCAATACATTTCATTATGGTCGTGTGAACATATTTGTAGGAATAACAAAAAGGTACAAACCTTACGGATATTTACATTCAATCTGAGTTTGAGTATAGAACGGAGTCAGTAAGGTTTCAACCCTTATGACATTAGTAAATAGAGCCATCAAATATTTTTAGGGTTTCGTACCCAAACTGAACCCTATTACTAAGACTCCAAAGTCAGTCTTTCAATCTATCAGTCCGCCTGTCTATATCACACTATGTCAACAAGTAATCTCGTGAGAAACATACAAAAAAACATAACGTCGAAATGAGAACCTCCTCCTTTTAAAGTTGTTTTTTAATAATCATCCATACGACCATATTACATGAATTTAAATTTAAAGGCTTGGCAATAAAAAGGTCTGGGTGTTAGTCACAATGCTACGGGAAGATAAAGCTAGGTAATGTATTGTTCTCTTGGCTAGATGAGGCCAGAGCTTATTGCTGTACAATGACACAGCATTATTCAATACTAGCTGCTCCCGCGACTTTGTCCGTGTTTTCGTTTAATTATAATTTTTATCTTATATATTTCTAACATAAAAGTAGCCTAAGCCATTCCCTACTAAATCTGCTGTTGCCAGTGTAAGTCTGTTAAAATCGGTTGGACCGTTTCAGAGATTAGCGGGTACAAACAGACAGACCGGCGAAAATTCTAAAAAAAATATTTTCGTATACGAACCTTGTAAACGTATATGCATTTAGTAAAAAGCGGTTATTTTAATATTTTATACAGACACTCCAAATTTATATTTATTTGCATGACTAACTCGTGCGAAGCTACGCCTGGTGGTTAGTTAAACATATTCAGGTATTTTCTTGCGGCTCTTTCCAAGTTTACATCTATTATTTGTAAAATAATTTGTCAATAACATACCTTAAAAATTAGGCTACCAAAAACATGTACATTTAATCTGCTAGTTTTAAAGAAAAGTGCGCAAAAACTCTAGCTTTAATAAAATATTAGCCTTTACATAAATATTCATAAAACTAACTTCAAAACGTGGAATGTATATTTTAACCCGCGTATTGAAGTTATTAAGTCGTCATTTTAATTTTTCATTGCCACGTCGCATGAGCGGAGGAAAATGATACATCTTGTACATAAGGACAGAGTTATGCTCTGGTTCGGAAAAAAAGAGTAGCTAGACTCTCACATCAGACCTGATACCTTGGTCTCAAGACGGCGGCACACCTACAATATTGATGGTGTCTATAGGCCATAGTTCCCTTTCGTCATCAGAAGAGATGATGAGATGAGAGAAAGATGCTTATTTACTGTCGCCTGATAAGACCGTTAGCCACGTAGATTTCCGTTTACGATTCTCAGGACGGGCAACTTTCCTTAAAATGTTTTTCAGATTATTCTGAGTAGACCATTTGCCATTGGGATTGAAATCTACCCAAAGTGGCGAAAGGCTTGCCTATCACATCAGAGCCCAGGTACCTCGGCTAATCGTGCGTGTTCTAGTATATCTACTGGACTAAGGAGTTGTGGATATACTGGCACACTGCTGCTTACTTTCTTTTGCCCTTTGGGGATAATAGGCGTATAGGTACTTTCTGTTAAAAAAGTAACACAAGTCACAGTGTTAATGTATAAACGCTAGTATTACAAGCTGCTCAGAACAAATATATCTGGTTAATTATTCACAACGTTGCGGATAGATAAACTGTGTAATATATTGTTCTGGGACGAACGGTCAAGGCCGGAGTTCGCTGCTGTATTACAACAAAACTCTATTAGTTTCGGCTCCCCAGGATGTCAGATGAAGCAGGTCTTTTATATTTGGGTAATTAATTTTCCTAGGGTCACTTTTATTGGTAAATAGGGTAACATTGACATGGATACGATATATTATGTTTACTTTTCATGATGGGAAATAAGCTTCATCATTATCCTAGACTTAGTACCGCTTGTTCCACACGCAAGGGAACCAAGGTTCTAAGCACGGTCTAGGGCATCTTGACAGCGAACAGGTATACAGGTCTCCTGATGGTAAGAGACAACCGTGGCCTATAGACAATAAGACATAGATGTCGATGCGCGCTGCTGCCCTGTGATCAGGCTGTTAGACCTTAAGTGCAAGTCTACCGGCTACCCCATCCTCCAAACTGGAATACGAGAATATTATGTCAGCAGGAATAGGTAAGGCGGTGGATCCCTAACCCGGGCGAGTTGCTGCACAGCAATCTACCATCAGTTGGTAGTGACCCAGTTAACTAATACTAGCCTCTTACGAATTGCCTGGTAGGGACCTGGTAGGGTTCTACACCGAGGACCTGGACCAACACGGGGAAAATAATTCAGTTGATTTAAGAAGGGCGCAGATATTTGACGTAGAGCGAACCAGTAGGGAAAATTCTAAAGATTCTTCGGGAAGTCTTCCTTCACCGTAAAACATTTAGACAATGAACCTAAATTAGAAAAAACATCCGTAAATTCCATTCGCTTAGATACGGTCATTCTTATACACACCTCCTCACACGTATCAAAGGATGCCACCGTATAGTCGAAGAGGCTGCGCGTATCGTATGTTAGCCACTATTATATGTACTGATACTACTTAACGGATCAACATAATATGGCTGGGTATGAACCTGGCCTACCGCAATGGAAGTCGAAAGTGACTAAACCAGCGTGGCCTACCATCTGGCAACAGCGATCCAGTTGTTTTTCCTCATCTTGTCGTCTTAATGCCGAAAATCCTACGAACTAAAATGTCAGTCCCTTAATCAGGCTTAATCTTTCTGGTTTACCCTTGTTACGATTGCGGCGTGCGGATAAGCCAATAATAATCGCTCCCTTTAAAACGAATTAGTGGTGTATTTGGGTATAATTTGCGATTGGTTGAAGCCTCCCTTCATGAAGCGAGACTTTTTAAGATAAGATGACAAATTAACATCAGAGAATTTTAATGGCGCCAATTTTAGGAGGGATGTAACGACCCCCTTGCCTACAAAAATAATATAGATTACAGGATTATTTTATAACAGACCTCAAAAAAGAACTTCATCAACTTCACCGTATATTCATTTCCGATAATTATGTACAGATGTATGTATTATTATTGTGTTGTTTTGGCATAACATAAGAATTAGTCGATTATTGGATTAGTACTTTTTGAAATACAAAAATATATTCACACACATAGACAGTAACTGCAACATGCTGACTTCAAATTTATTATGTAAAATGAATGAATTAAATTCATCATTCAACAAATTTCAAGTCGGTATATTGCGACTTTGCGTTAAATTATAGATGATTGACATGATAAATCTAAATGCCTTGAATCCAATAGTTTAGTCCTAGAAAAGTTTTAACTCAACTTCCATTTTTTACATTTGTGTTGATGTTATTAAGACTCAAAAAAAATCAATGACCATTACATATTTAACAAAGAAATTAAAAATTATGTAAATTATGTCACCGACTCCAAAAATAGAAGATTCTCAATTCGCTTGTGTGTCTTTTTGTATGTTTGTTACGCGTAAAGTACACCTCATCCAATTGTTTTGTTTTCGTAATATAGGTATAATAATTGATTTATTTTTTTGATAGATCATACATCAGATGTGGTTATTGCAATTGGTTCAGCGCTTTTTTATAAAAAACTATTTATTTTCTTCAACAAGACGTTTTGTATTTGATGTCAGTTTTTTGCTGTTTTACAGCGTTCATATTTACTGACTATTAAATACTATCATAAGACAATAATCTTTAATCGCGAGGACATTACACCAAACTTGTTATCTGATAATAATTTTTATTAATAAAGCACTTAAGTCATAAATTTGTCATTACTATCAAATTTTTATATACATCATAAAAAAGTTATAAACTGGGTTACGATAAAGTTGATGTGCAGTCGGTTTTACATCGGATATTATCGGATATTTTCGGTACACAAAACTAGTGAATGATCATTTTTAGGGTGTCGTACCCAAATGTTTACCCTTTGGATACGAAACTAGAAAAAAGTGCAACTGAATATTTTTTTACCGCGAGTATTATTATTAGAAACACTATGTCTGGCAATATCATATAAAAGTAAGCCTGCAAACAACATAAAACAATATCGTCATCATGTCAAGTTATCAAGGATTTCATACCCAAAGGGTAAAACCGGAACTCCATTACTAAGACTTCACTGTGTCTGTCTATCACAAGGCTGTATCTCATAAACCGTAATAGCTAAAAAGTTGAAATTTTCACGAAAACATATTTCTATTGCCACTTCAACAAGTAAAAAAGCAGAATTAAATGGATATCTAAATCATGCTCCCATACAACAAACGTGATTTTTTCGCCATTTATATAGATAATGGTAAGGTACGCTTCGAGCGCGAGTCCAACTCGCACTTGGCCGGTTTTTATTACATGATGTTTGATGAAGAAATAATTCATCTACTCGCTATAACATACCAATACGTTTGATGTTAGAAAAGTGCTTACATTGGAATCTGATTTGAGATTACAACTAAGTAACAACATCACCCCAAATATTACTAACTAGCTGCCGGCCCGGCTTAGCTTGGTTAGTGCGTAGTTGACATAATGACAGCAGCGCCACCTACCGGGTCCAATTGAATTTTTAAATCATACAGAAAACCATCGAATCATCAATTTTAATCTAATCAGTTCCGCCGTTTAGAAGTTATGTGAAATAGATACTTCAAAAGTCATAAAATAAATAGCCTCTGTGATGTAACGGTACACGTGTCGCACGCTAAGACCGTTAGCCACGTAGGGTCCCGGGTTCAATTCTCAGGTCGGGCAACTTTTCTAAGATATTTTTCAGATTTTTCTGGGTAAGCATTTCAATTCGCGGGATTGGAATGTGCCCAAAGTAGCGATAGGCTTGCCACCTATCACATCAGGGTCCTAGTATCTTGGCTAATCGCGGGTGTTCTAGTATATCTACTGGACTTATGTGGATATACTAGCATACCTCTACCTACCACTTCGTGGATAATAGGCATGAAGGTATTTTTTTTCATAAAATAGTCAACATTAATTGATATGGGAAGACATTAAGTTACAGTTGGTGCAACGCGTTTTGACTTTAGTCATTAGTCGATTTAGATGTCACTTATGTTTGGAGCAATCGAGGATTTTCAGTGAAGTTTGTGGATGACAAAATAATTAAAAATAAATGATTACCAAGACATTAATTTTAGCCAGAGCTCGTTAGATTCCAATAACATTGACAGACAATTCATCACCGTCTGAAACCCCATGACGGATTTTTAGTTTTTTATATTTTAATGGCATTGTTTCCGAATCGTTACTCTTCTGGGTTAACGAGTTTTATAATTTAGTTATTTCTTAATAAAAATAATATTCACAGGTTTATATTTTTAAGGCTAAGATTATTATTATCTACATCTACGAGTATTAGTTTTAATCATAAAAAAACTTTTTCTAGTTTTTAGTGTCCCGTATCGAAAAGGTCAAAATGGAACCCTATAACTGAAATTCCATCTGTCTATCCGTCCGTCACTAGGCTGTATCTTATGAACCGCGATATCTAGACAATTTAATTTTTTACAAAATATGATGTAAGTATGTTGCCATAACATATACTAAAAACATTAGGTATAACATAAATGTATAAAGAGCGCTCTAAATTTTATTTTTTGCCTATGTTTTAGATGGTTGTATAGATCACTTCGCATCCTACTCTGTGCTACTCTAAAATCAATGTTTATTGCTTTGATATGCAGCGATAATTTTCTTAGTTGCTCTGAGTTACCTGTATAGAATAGACCATCTGCCTGTCTGGAGATCTAAGAGACGAGCATAGGTTATCCAGGTCATTGACAACAAGACTACTGGTGGTAGAGCGATGTACAGCAACTCGCCCGGTTCTTCCGCCTTACCTATTCCTAACGCCATAACGACATTGTCGTGTTCCGGTCTGGAGGGTAGGATAGCCAGTAGACTTGCACACCAGGCCCCCGGCCACGGGACAGCGACGCACCTACAACAACTATGGTGTCTATAGGCCACGGTTGTCTCTTACCATCAGGACAACCATGTGCTTGTTCGCTTCCTTATTACATAAAAAATACCGTTACGCCGGAAACAGGAAGTGGTAGGCAGAGGAACCCATTTGTTGAACACAGGCATGAGCTTCCCATTTTAACCGGATAGTATTACGCAAACCGAGCGGTTCACTAACCTAAAAATTAAAGGCTGAATCGATTACAACGTGGTTAAAACCATTATCTGTCCACGGTTCCAATTAATATTCTACCATTGTGCCGATATTGACTCTCCATTGTTCTAGGACCTTGCATTGTTGGCGCCTGATCTTATTCTAATGTTTAAAAACTTCGCCACCGTATTTTAACCTACTTTTTTAATGATTGCAAAAGGTGGAAGAATGTATATATAATATTCCTTTTTAAATCATTATAAAAGTAGGTTGAAATACGGTTGCGATGTTTTTAAACATATGAGACTAAGATCAGGCGCTAACTATGCAAGGTATGTATATATATATCCTTAAATGAATGTCGGTTATTTTGCTATTATCATCGGGATCCATACCTGGTGGTAGTTTTATAAAAACTCGCCCGTTTAGTTACCACTATCTTTACGTATATAATGTGTTACCATTGCCGTATTTCAGTTATGGAAAGTAGCTGGCAAATTTATTTATATAAAAGACTAGCTGAGCCCGCGACTTCGTCCGCGTTTGTTTAATTTATTTTAAAATAAAAGTAGCTTAAGCCGTTCCTTATTACATTAGATGTCTGCTCGTAAAAGTACCGTCAAAATCAGTTCATTTTTTAGAATTTTTATCTGTCTGTCTGTCAACGGCTGAAACGGCTGGACCGATTTTGACGGCACTTTCACTGGCAGACAGCTAGTTTAACAAGGAACGGCTTAAGCTACTTTATTTTAGAAATGTATAAAAAATAGTTGTAATAATCGTGAAGGCACATATACATGAACTGCCTATCCTTTCGGGGATATGGGCGTGACGATTTTTATTTAAATTTATTTTTAATACAAAAAATCATCAACTTCTTTATAATGTCGTCAATGACTTTTCCATATTCCAATAAGTACTGATCCAATTAACCTCTGACATAAGATCTATTATACAAAATAATAATCATAAAATCCTTTAGAATTTACGGAGTAATCACGTAACAAACGAAAAAACCATTGGACAGATTTGGATGAAACTTTACACGACGATAGCTTATACATGAGAATAGCACATAAGACTTTAACAGACTACAATAAAAAGAGAAAGAAAAAATATGTTCTTTGAAAGTTATCTATGGTATTAAAGAAAACACGGGCAAAGACGCGAGGAAAGCTAGTATTTACTATAATGACTAATGAACGAATAGTCTAGAATTTTCCCGAAATTTCGAATACGGCATTGTTCATTTGGATTCGTCGATTGACCTCTCCCAAAAATTAATAACTACATAACAATGCAATCACAAAAAATAGTTTTCAGCATTATATTTTTAAAGGTCTCAGATCATATTTTTATTTTATTATCGTATACAAGTGTCATCCGCACAAAAATCATTGAGACAAGTGACGGGAGCTCACAAAAACGCGTGACTTTTCGAACAATACAATGTTATCTTGGGAATACATTTATTTTTTATGCATAATTAATATTTTTAACTAATTCCACCTACGTCATTATTAAGGTCAATAACAATTAAAAAAGGACAAAACAATGTTATACCAATGAATAATATTACTTGTAATATTGGTCTAGGGGTATAACAAATAATATACCACGATTTTTGGACGAGGGACAAAAATGAACTAATGAAAATTATATAAATAGATGTCGTGTTAGTTACACCATTTATAAATTAAGAAAAGATGTGTCGATTAAACGACTTTTGTGTTTTTGGATCTATCTTCGTCTGGGATATGATGATAACTATTACAACATTTTAAAAAAAGTACCTTCACGCCTATTATCCCCGAAGGGGTGACAGAGGTGTGCTAGTATGTCCAAGACTCGTAAGTCCAG
>DVZL01005939.1:0-11704 GCA_018236625.1 Lasaia peninsularis
TACCCGGGCGAGTTGCTGCACAGCACTCTACCACCTAGTCAATGTCACGGTGCTGGTGACAATAGACCCTGTGCTCGTCTCTTACGAGCTGCCTGCGTGGAAGGCAGTTGGCCTATTCTACAACGGAACCCGGACTTACACGGGGGATATGTAGAGTAATCAATGTATTATATAGAGTAATTATTATAAATATTCGTTGATCCATTAAAATCGAGTAAATTAATATAATAAAATACCTAAAGTGTTACCAAAATACTAAATCATAAACCCCAAGATTTTTTTACCCCCAACGCAAAAATTGGGTGAGGGTTGATATTAGTTTGAGGTGTTTGTTTGTCTGTGGCATCGTAGCTCCCGAACAGATGAAGCGATTTCAATTTAGTTTTTTTGTATTAATGGTGACTTATCTCCGAGAGTTCTTTGACATGTTTGATGAAAATCGGTTGAGCTGTTTAAAAGTTGTGGGGGTGAAAGTGGGGAAGGATAACCGAATGAAAAATATACTCGAGTGGGGTCTCAAATGAAAGCGTACTGAAAGAAAATATTGATGACTTCTTTTTCAGTCACATTTTAACAGTCGTGTGTTTTTTTCAATTTTTTTAATTTTTCTTTTATAAAATTTTAACAATGTGATATTGATTTTTTATGGAATAAGACAGCGATCAGGCACACGGGTCTCCTTGGTAAGAGACAACTATGGCCTATAGACACCATACATATTGTAGGTGCGCCGCTGCCCTGTGGTCGGGCTGTTAGACCTTATGTGCAAGTCTACCGGCTCCCCTACCCTCCGGACACAATAATGTCATTCTGGCGGCAGGAATAGGTAAGGCGGTGGATCTCTACCAACTACCAACAGTGAAATATAATGATAGTAAAATGATAAAATTTATCGGTAAACCCAAGTTATTGGGTATCAGCGATAGATACATATCTATATAGACGTGCCTGCCACAGACATCAATAATTTTATGTCATATTTGACCCTTTCGACAGCAAATGTCTCATACTGACACTCGAGATAGGTTTACGATAATACATTCTAGTGCCGAGTGCCGACTAACTTTTTATTTCAAAAATAAACAAGGAAACCAACAATTGCATAGCAGATTTTAATTTATGTTTCATTTAGTTCGCTGTCCGTCTGTTTGCCCGTTTGTCTGTCTGTCTATCAGTTTATCACCAGGCTAATGAGCCATGATTGCTAGGAGGTTGAAATTTTCACAGAATACGTATTATATATTGCAACTATAACAATAAATACTACTCATAAAAACAGAAAAAAATTAATATTTGAAGCGAGCTTCCATACAACAAACGTGATGTTTTTATAGTTTTTTACAAATACATATATGCGATATATGCGAGTCCTATTTGCACTCGGCCGTTTTTTTTAATAAATATAGAGTAAAAAATTAAAAAAATGGCATTTATCAAAATACGCAGGTAAAGCTTGAAACAGGCATTAGTGAACAAAGATTAATATGAAATAAGCCAGTTAGTAGACATGCCAACAATATTATCCGTTACCGCTGCATTGAAATCTAATTTCCTGAGCAGCATTCAGTTGATGTTAATAGATTTTTACATGAGGAAAGGTAAAACTTGTTGTAAAAAAATACCTTTTTTTTACAAAATATGCATGAGTGAATCAGATCCAAAGCAGTAATTTGAAAAAGTTTATTAACACTGCTAAAATTGTGTGAGAAAAATCGCAGGAAAATCGGGTGAGGAGCATAATTTCTATATTTATCTCTCTTTCTCTTTCTTTTGTAGAAACAAACACGCGGTCAGGATTTTATAAGCTATAGTCCAAATCAAATGATTACTATATTCCTACCTTAAAGATACTGAGTTACAACGATTAACTTTGCAAAACAACGCACGTCTCCCTAACTGTCTTTTTCGTTCAGATGATATCGGCTCGGCAAGTGCTAGGATATAGGCATGAAGACAGGGGCGTGCACTACACACAGGCACATAAGCACTGTTTACGCTTTGAGACAGGATGTGCTCTGATATATCTAATTAAACTCCGACATGTCTTTATTATAATCACATAATCTATGAAACTAAATAAAAAAGGATAAAAATCGTTATACCCAGTATCAACCGCATACCCAGTGTCATAATTCTGAGCACGCCGCTGCATGACGATATTTATTGTATTTTATTTAGAGTAAATGTGTATTATCATAGCCTTGATGACGATGACTCTTTAAATAGTTGTAATCAAGGGTATTTTTCTGACGGCCATTTTATTTTTCAGACATTTAGAATCTGTGCACGCTCAGTTTTCTGCTTGGAATATTTTATCTGTGACAAAATAGTTTATTTACCGCCCTAACTTCGAAAATGGAACGCATAAATAGCCACATTTGAATAAGTATTTTATCATTGAATTTATTTACATGATTATGACTGTATTTCAACAATTTCTAAGAATTATATTGGGTATTTTATACCACTTCAGATAATGGTTAATGGTTGAAGTGACCACTAAGTTGGTGGATGCCGATACAACGTACTGCGCGCGCTGTTGTCTTTTTCCTTGCGTATCTGGAATGATATTTTTTATAATTATAAAATATTAAATTGAGGGTGTCATGTGGATTCTAAAATAGTATGCTAAATATGTCTATTAATGTTAGGTTTTTGTTTTTTAATTTTTTTATAGAATAAGGCCACGTTTATGTTTTACTATCAGGAGACCCGTGTACCTGTTCGCTGTCTTATCCCTTAAAAAACACGTTTTTCGCTTCGCAACCGAAGCATCTTCCGGAGAATTAGACTGCACTCGATGACTGTAGCGTTAGAAGTGTTTTTCACTCACTCCCGCCAAAACTCCTTATGTGTTAAGTTACAGGCTATGGTGTGAGGAAAGCCACAGATAAATCTTAATACCTCAAGTTAGAGATTAATCCTGGTTTATTAATAGGAATGCCTTATAAACACTTAATCTCAGCCGGTTTAAATTATTCAAAAGTCAATTTGGAGGCAGTTTGTTTGATTAAAATTCATTAATGATAATGATAAAATTGGTAATTAGGATAAACATAGCAAATGTGTCGAATTCCAACTAGTATTATAATGTTAGATGTTTTTTACTCAATAACCCAAAACTATGGAAGAAATTTTGATGAAACTTGACGATGTTGTAGATTATATTTGAATAACTATATCTCATCGTTTGTAATTATTAGTATATTATAACTTTTAGCTTCATAACAACGCCATCTGTTTATCTTAGAACTAAATCATATTCAGTCAAAGGGAATGTAGCATGCACTGCAATTTAAATATACATGACGATATCTACCGTTCGGAAAATATTTTTTTAGTATTTGTTGTTATAACGGCAACAGAGATACATAATCTGTGAAAATTTCAAGCGTAAAGTGATCATGTTTCACGGATACGGCCTGGTGACAGATACAAAGACAGACAGAAAGTGGTGTCATATAATAGGATCCCAATCTTAACCCTACGACTACGGAACTTACAAAACGAATCCGACAACACATACGGTTTCGAAGCATCATATCTTCCTAGATTTATTTTGTTTCTATCTACACAAATAAATAAAATATTAAAATACCCGCTATTTACTTATTGCATATTATGTATGTTTAATAGGTAGATATACCAAAATAAAATTTTTAGATTTTTTCTGTGTCTGTTTGTCTGTATCCGCTAATCTCTGAAACGGCTGGACCGACTTTAACGGGACTTTCATAGGCAGACAGCTAATGTAATAAGGAATATACCTAATCGCTTATTAATAAATGCATATTATGTATGTATAAAAGGTACATATAACAAAAACAATATTTTTTTGAATTTTTGTCTGTCTATCTGTCTGTTTGTTCCTGCTAATCTTTGAAACGGCTGGTAGATAGCTAATGTAATAAGGATTAGCTTGGGTTACTTTTATTTGATTAAATTCAAAAGCGGATGAAGTCGTGGGCGCAGCTAATACTAGATAAAATCGACAGACATACAGACAGACATAGTAGAGTCATAGAAATAGGGTCTAATTTTTATATTTTCGGTACAAAACCATAGAAATATTCAAAAGTGTTCCAACAAAAACAAAAAAATATTCTATGTACAGTTTATGATGTAACATAGTACAGATCATCCCT
Organism: Lasaia peninsularis; assembly: GCA_018236625.1. Taxonomy (NCBI): domain Eukaryota; kingdom Metazoa; phylum Arthropoda; class Insecta; order Lepidoptera; family Riodinidae; genus Lasaia; species Lasaia peninsularis. Next base: position 4,146 of record DVZL01005939.1, read on the forward strand.
TCAGGGCGAACATTGGGCTGAACAGTTCTTGTTAGTATTAATTTTCAAAGTACAAAAACATTTTTAAAAGGAAGATACTTAAAGAAATATTTATACACTCCTTTCAAAAACTTAACATGAAACTTCGTGAATATTAATTGGCGATTAAAATTTCAAAATGAAACATTTCTAGTCTGGTAACTCTTTCGATGGAATTTTCATCGAAATAATGTATTTTTTAAATTACCATAAAAACCTCTCATTTTGTGAAACATCTTGATCTTTAACTTGGAATGAAAAACTTTGGCTGTTTTACGAATCTTACAATGTCATTTTCGCCGCCGTCATTTCATAAAAGCTTAAATTTGAGTCACGAGGTCCGGGTTCGTTTCCCGGGTAGAGCAATTTGTGTTATGAGCTTTTTTCAGTTCATCTGAAAACATGACGTAGACTGAGATTGAATTTAAGTCAAGACACCTAATATCGTCGGCTAATCGTGAGTGCATATGTACCTCTGTCTACCCTTTCGGAGATATGGGTGTGACGGTATTTATTTATCAAGTGTAAAGTTTCATTCAGATACGAAATTCCAAAATGTAGAATTTAAACTTTCCATCGTCAGCGTTTCCATTGTGTATGCACTTTTTCCTTTAAAACACCCACCTGTATTCCACTATATTTATTATTTTTATTTTCAAATTTCACCTTAGCCAACCGGCTTCATTTTTTACAGAATCATCAAGGCTTTTTCAAACTAAAGACAAATAAATTTAATGAATTATACACATCGTTTAGTGTGAGTCTGTTACTGAAGGTATATAAGTAAAAAATGTCTAACGTAAACAAACTACAACATAGGTATACCAACTGAAAATTATTTCCACCTAAAGTGGAGACTATTGTTTATTATATAATGTCAGATTGTAAAAAAATAGTATAAAAATATATGTAAAATAAATTACATGTCAAATTGTAAAATTATTGATCTTTAATAATTATATATTCATCGAGTTTTCATTGTTTATTATAAGACGGTTTCTGCTATTCGGGGCAAAAAGCAAATCCATCGAATCAAAAATCATGAAAAGTGGTCCAGCCGATCTCGAGTTATAAGTGTTGTAACAAATCCGTCTTTTTGTTTTATACAATCTCAAATATATTTTACAAACATTTTCTTGGTGCCATTTATGTATTTCAAACTAAAAACGAAAACCAACCACTATAAAAATAACAAAACCTTAATAAAATTAACATTCAAAGGAGGCTCTCATAAAAAAAAGACTTAATATTTTTCCTGCCTTTACTAATAACAGTAAGGAAATTAGTTAACGGTACTTGTCCAGTTTTTTATACAATTGTACATTGCCGCAAGGTTAGGGTTCACCGTAGTGACTTCAACTCCTTAAAGAAGTCAAGTTTTAGTTTTCATCTTAATGGCCGTCATATTAGAAAGTATTTTTTGTTTTTATTTGTTGTGAACAGAAAGGTACACTCGCAGGTGTTGGTTGGGGTCTGGACGACCCGCACGAAAGTTTTAGAAACTTAACGATGTGGGTTAAGTACAGCCTTGACTCATAAAGTCGGCAAACTAGGCTGCTAAACTTATGATTTCGCATCGAGGTTGTAAAAAAATAATAATAATGCTTTGTATTCGTCGTCGTATACAACACATATTGTATTATCTAAATATTAAAAACTGTCAAGACTAAGAGCCGTATATATATGTATTTATATGTATGTATCAGTCATCGCAATGTTTACTAAAAAACATACACGAAGTTGTCCTAACAATTTGCTACGGTGTAAGACTTATACAAAAGGTTATTTCATCAAATTAACGCCGCCATTGTTTTAACTTTCAAGTAAACGTGTAACGTATTTCCACTAAATCGAATTATTTAACAAGTGCTTGTTAAATGGATAAACAATTTAGGCTTAGTGCAGATAAATTTAATCTAGTACTGTTGTCCCATTAAGTAAATATTGTTTTTTAGTTGGTAGCTGGAGGTAATTTTAAGTATGTATTATTGGTATCAGAGCGTGGTTTGCTCAAAAGTATTTTACATTGCCCATTAACATTTACCGCAATAAAATATGCTTAAAACGCATTAAAACTGCAAAAATACAAATTTTATTATGTCGTCTAAGAAAAATAAAATATTCATTAGCAAATAAAAACCTATTGATGGATTTTTCACTTCTGAAACTATCCTACAAATTGGCATTTGGCCTATCTCACAAAAATATTATTAGCGCACATACACACAAAAGTAGCGTATATACCTATCTTCATGGACCATCGCGAAGTTTGATTTCAATTTAATACTTTAATATATAGTAAAAACAGGAATATGTTTATGGATAAGTAAATAATATTATAGATAAAATAGTAAAAGTGATTCAATGAGTCTTAGCATGCGTCGTAAAGTGTTTATCTATATAGTTTATAATGTAGCCATGCCAACCATTAGCTCTGCTGTCAAAACATAAAAAATGTGAAATAAGCAAGAAACTAAAGGTATTTTCTGGATATCACACTTTCAATAAAGACCAGTACCGAATACGAATACTGTTAACTCTCTCTAAATTGGTTAACCTATATTGCCGTCAGTTTTGTGGAGTTGATAAAGTCACCACAAATTGGTTCGTGAGAAAGAGATAGCCAGCCAGCCAGCCAATAAGATATTTGTTTACTATTAACGACAGGCCTTTGTTAATATTTGTTGTTGCTAATATTTTAGACTAGCTGTGCCAGTGACTTTGTCCGCGTTTTTGTTTAGTTATTTAATTTTATACATTTACATCAGCTTTTTGACGGTGAAAGTCCCGTCAAAATCAGTCCAGTGGTATCAGAGATTAGCGGTTACAAACAGACAAATAATGCTAAAAAAATACTGTTTTGGTATATATACTCTTGCAAACATACAACTGCTTTTAACAAAAAGCGGTTATTACAATATTACAAACAGATATTCTCATTTTTTTTAATTTTATAGCATATAGTATGATTATATCTCCCTGTTGCTCCAGTTCCTCTGTGCAGAATAGACCATCTGCCTCTTTATTAGGCAGCTCGTAAGAAGCGAGCCTAGGTTAACTGGGTCATTCTAATCAAGACCATCGATGGTAAAGTTCTGTGCAGCAGCTCGCCCGGGTAGGTATCACCCTAGCTATTCCTGCCGTCATAATTATATCGTCGTGTTCCAGTTCGTAAGGTAGGGTAGCTGGTAGACTTGCACATGAGGCCTAACATCAGGAGTATTGTGTTCTTGTTCGCTGTTATGTCACATAAAAAAGTCGTGCGCGAAAAAATCAATCCAGTTTGTGATTGTTACCTACTCGAGTAATACGAAAAAATTATAAACATCTTTGATTAAATTCGTAGGCTTTATCCGTACATTTACACAAAATTATTCCCGTCGCGAATCCACTTAAGATATTTTTGTTTTTACAATGTCCCTTGTCTTTTATAAAGTAATTTGTTTTTTGAGTTAAGGCTCGATAGATTTTTACCGAGAATTACTATTAAGGGAAATGTTTTTTGGCGTTTGGGCAAAGAAAATTGAATTACAGATTATGGTTCATTTTTTATTTGTTTTTTAGGTTTCCATATCCAAAGGGTGAAAACGATACCCTATCATTAAGACTTCGCTGTTCGTCTGTCTGTCTGCCTGTCTCCAAACTATCTCATAAATCGTAATAGCTATTGCCACTACAACAACAAATATTAAAAACAGAATAAAAAAGTTTAAAAAGGTTGCTCATACAACAAACATAATTTTTTTGTCATTGTTATAATAATGGTACGGAACGCTTCCCCTCTAAATAAAAACAACTAAGTTAGATAATTATTATTTATTTTATATAAAAAAGTAAATAAGTTAGTTAAAAAACCTTTCACAGATTTGCGTGTGGGACTCCTTAAAAAGACAGGCTAATTAAAATTTAAGCAACATTAATCTTAATAACTTAGGTTAAGTGAAATTAAACATTTTTTAGTAATGTCAAACAATTTGGACCTACTTTTAAATTAATTTAGAGGTGATTGAAAATAATTTTAACCCATCATAATATTAGTAATGTTTATCTTCTGTTATATTTAATTGCAATCAAAAAATCTAACACCAAACATAGTAATTCTTAAAAAAAAACAAAATAAATTTAATAAGCACAGTAATTTATTGCACAAATGCCTGACCCGTTGCGAATCGAATGCAAGTCTCGCGGTTCTTTTTATTTCCTTTATTTATTTGCAGCATAAAAGAGTTTTTTAATACACCTATAAGAAACGAATTACCAGCTGCGGCATTACCAAACGGATACCACTTAGGAACCTTCAAGAAAAGAGCATACTCATTTCTAAAAGGTTGGCAACGCATCTGATACTTCTGGTGTCGCGAGTGTTCGTGGGCGGCGGCGACCAACAGGACCCACTTGCCCGTTTGCCTCCTCTCCTATAAAAAAATCATCGACAATTTTAGTAATTATATAATTTTATACTTTTCTAAAAACAAAATTCTGAAATAGAAGCCTAATCAGTGAAAGTCCTGTTAAAATTGGTGCAGCCTTTTAAGAGATGACGGGTACAAACAGACAGGCAGATAATTCTAAAAAATATTATTTTGATATGTATACCTTGTAAACATATACAAATTTAGTAAAAAGTGATTTTTTCAATATTACACACATATACTCCAATTCTATTTATTTGTATAGATTTGTTAATAAAAGAGTTTATGGATGTGGTATGTTAGATTACGGGATTAGTCTGACACAATGACTTCCAGTTAACGAACGAGGTATTGTGATCATTGTATAGGTTTGGTCGGTATTTGAGGAAAAGGAGCTCGATCCAAAAAGATCTTGTGTGAATAGTAAAGATATAGATTTCCTGCTCGAATAATCTATAAATACTTGGTTTTTACGTAGCAAGAATATTATTAGAAGGTAGTTCAGGTAGAATATTAATATAGCCAAAAAGTGCAAGAAAAACATTGATATAATATATACTACGGTAACTACAACACATAAGAAACTCTTAGTTAAATTACCGTCATTAAAGTACCGCAAGTTTTTCATTACAATTGCTTCTTATTTTTACTATACTTAGTATTTTCCGGTGCATTAAAAAATAACCCCTAACAGCCTAATCGTTGTCAAACTTTTTTTTACAGATTAATTATTTTTCAGGTGCAATAAAAATTTGCTTATACACATGCATGGTTGTATGTTTGGTTGAGTAAAAAAAATGAAACATGTATACCAAATAATTACTTAGGTCATTCGTTACAAAAAACGAATTAGCACGGATGATTAATGCTAAGTCATACGTACAGTTAATGGACTAACAGTCACTCATAACCGAACCCTAATACTAAGATTCCGCTGTGCATATGCCTGTCTGTCTATCAGAAGGCCATATCACAAGAACCGTGACATTAAGGTTGTTCTCATACGAAAAAGTTTTTTTTGTAGTTTTTATAGATATTATACGGAACCACTTGTGCGCATGTCTGATTCATCGTTTGCCAGTTTTTGTTTTTGTATAGTTTATAAACACTTGGCACTCGATACTCTCTGCCTATCTCACATACCATTGGCTTGAAAATGTGTGTGTGTAAGATTTGGATGTAAGTTGATGACAGTTTGTGTTTTGTTATTACAATGTTATGTAAGATTATAATTTGGTTGTCGAAGGACCAGGAATGCTGAACCCTTACTATGAAGTTTCCGCATGCAAGATTCCAGAGCTCATAACGTAGGAAGATACCAATTAACTATTGACATTTAACGCGTATTTTGATACGATTGTCAATGTTAATGTTACGATTTCGAATAGGTCGCCTCGGTGGTTTAAAGTCGGTGTATAACATTGACGCACGAGGTCTCGTGGTCTATTACAGGGTATGGCTGTTTGTTTTATAAGTATATTTAAAAAAACCTTGCGTAGGCCACTATTAGATTTGTGTCCAATGTGTTGACGTGTTTGCCATTTAATATTGTCAGCTAATCGTGGATGCATAAGTATGTACATCTGCCACTCACTTCGGGGATATGGGCGTGACGATATTATAGATGTCAGAGAAGAACAACATTTTTGTACATTTTCTAAAAGGGCGAGATATAATTGCTTAAATTTACACGAAGTGCTTATTCGGCAGTATACTTTTACCCCGTGTTGGTTCGGGTTCCGTTGTAGAATAGGCCAACTGCCTTCCACCCAGGTAGCAGGCAGCAGAATAATATTTAGTTTTCCATACATGTTTTGAATAATATTTGGTTTTTCATACTTATCGAGAGCAAGTTTTTAGTCGAAGTTTAATATCCAATCACTTCATGTTGGGGTATTGGGTAGAGGGACATCCGGAACATAACTAAGTTGTATCTGATGCATTGATCTGATTACAGTAACTTCGTGGACGAATGTCAAACCTGATGTCAGCTTTCGCTGCATATTCATTTACTCTTGCTGCAAACATTGGATACGTACTTGCAAATTTTCACGTTTTTGATATAAAGTTAGTTAGTATTTATTACTATTCTTGAAGTCCGGAAATTCTTTGACGGGTAAATTAAATTATGTGTTTTTATACTCGACGTTTTTTCATTTAAGTACATTGTTTTTGTTAATAATAATGATAAAAAATACTTTAACGACTATTATCCCCGAAGAGCTAGGCAGAGGGGTGCTAGTATGTCGACGACTCGTAAGTCCAGTAGATATACAAGAAAACACCCACGGTTAGCCAAGGTACTAGGGCCCTGATGGCCCTTTGGTGTCCATAGGTGACGTATATTTCTTACCATCAGGAAATCCAAAGCCTGGTTTGCGTTCCAATAGCATAAAAAAAGTTATTTTTTCATTATTTTGGTTTTGAATGTGCGGACGGCACGAAGTTCGTCGGTACCGCTAGCTTAATGTAACTTGTAACAATTTACCGAGTGAAATAATAATGAAGCATACGTTGTGTTTACAGCGGATAAATCGACTTCAAAGGTCACCTTACAGTGGTTTATAGAACTGGAAACGTAGTACATGTAAGCGGATTTGTGGTTTTCCGGAAACATGGATTTAGTATCAGAGTCTAGTGTTGTTTAAAAGGGTTCCCACTAACTTTCTTAATGATTTGGAACACTTTTGAATCTTTTTAGGACTTCGTGTTTTTGCAATTTTTAAGGTTCCGTGCCAAGACAGACTGACAGTCAAAAATTCTAAAAAATATTATTTTGGTATATGAAGGTAAACATAGAAATGCATATTTTAGTAAAAAGTGGTTGTTTTAATATTACATACAGACACTCCAATTTTATTTATTTGTACTAAAAAATAAAATAAAAAAAGAATCAATACTTAATCTTTATTTACAAATATTACATATAACAATATTACAAGGATTGGGAACTCTTCTGGTAAGTTTAAAAACCTGTGTTAGAAGTTTAAAAATTAAAAAAAATAACATAAATTATTTCTCGTTACCCTAAAGAATAAATCTCAGAAATTGATTTCGGAATTTTTTGATTTCGGAAATTTCTGAACGCACTCATAAATGTTAAACGTTTGTCATTACTTCTGTACAGAC
>DVZL01005940.1:0-11703 GCA_018236625.1 Lasaia peninsularis
AAAGTTTTTAATTATACCAACATATTCTACCACAATGTGGTGTGCAAATATTTTAAAACATAATTTATTTATTAAATAATATATTATATAGTAGTTATATTAAACGATATATTATATAACACCTGAAACCATATTACACCTGATGACCATTAGCTTTATGCCATTTCAAACTTACCAACTTTAAATCTATTTGGTATTTTTTTATGTATAATTAATATAAGTAAAAAAGAAAGTTTGGCACACTTCTTTCTTAATTATTATTTAACACCTAATTATACGCATGTAATATGACGAAAACAATATTTTTTCTCTCTACGTTTATAAGTAATAAATAATAATAAATAAAAATAAAAAACCCTTTTGGAAGGTGTAACCCATAGTAATAAAAAATAATGTTTTGTTTTCAGTTTGATGGAGGCGTTACAAAGCGGGTCTGCGTTTAGTAGAGAAAGGCCGAGAAAGAAAGCAAATCCTAGGGTTGCTGGAGGTAAGATATAACAATTGAACTATACAGTAAGATATTTATATTTATTTTTGTGAACAGGAAACCTAGTTAAGCAATCTATTAGTATATCATTTTAATTTCAAATGATTTTATTTATATTTTGAAGCAATATAGTATCCACTTTTATACGTATACGTATATTTACTATACAACCAGTGGCGGTATTTCCAAACGGATACGACTTTGGAACTTTCAAGAAAAGAGCAAGCTCATTCCTAAATAATTGTCGGTAACGCATCTGTGACACTCGGTTTTGTAAATGTTCGATGTACATGGGCCGCGGTGATCACTTACCATCAAGTGATTTCACTCGCCTGTATGCCTCTTTTACTAATAATAAAAATAAAAAAAGAATAATAATAGTATTAGGAAGATGGATAAAAAATAATAGTATTAGAGATAAATTATATTGTCGCGTGTCTGGTGCAGTTAAATAATACATATATAAAGGCACAATTGAAGTTTTTTTCGCACATGATTAATACACACATTTTTTTGAAAGAGGCACAACTGTCATAAATTTTCGTAGCACAGGCATAATGAACACATTTTTTTGAAAAGAAGGCATAAATGTTACTTATTTTTATGTCACGGACATCACACATTTTTGCAGCTAACCATAATGTAATATATCTATGGGAAAGCATATTTAGAGGAGACCGAAATATTATTATAACACAGGGGTACTTTGCATAAGATAATTGTAAATAGTAATAGCGTTTAAATTTTGTGAGGAAAATTACAAGGTGTAAGTTATTTTTTAATAGACATAAATGACTTTAATTGGGTCATGCATAAGTTTCTTTATGATCGACAAAATTTTGTGAGAAAGGCAAATTTTTGTGATATTTGAAAGCACGCATCATAATAATATTCCTTAGAATAGTAGTGATTCCTAAAAATACCAACACCTATTTGCACACATCAATTCACATTCAAAGTAATATAAGAAAATCAGACTCACAAAACAAGCAAAAACATTAGAGAAAATCGCTTTGTCTAATCATTAAAACGATGTGTGTTATACAAATCAAAAGTGCACTTGATAGATATGGTCATAAAGTTCATTTTTGCACGCACATCTTAGAGGACACAACCGAGGATGACCATGGTGTGGTACAAGCATTTTTACACCGTATAGCAGGTAACATAGTACGATCATTTGCACGCATTTTCTCTGCAGCCTATTTTTTTTGGAAATATTTGTGTCACTGAAAAAATAATATTTCAATCTACATCATAATACAAATAGCTGTGTACGTACACTATCTAAATGTGTTAAAGTCTCAATAAAAATATACAAGCTTTTTGCTAAAATCCTTGCCATTATATATAGGTTTTGAGGTGAACAAATTGCGATATTTGGTGCCTTTATCCGTATTTTTTTTTAATATTTCTGGGTTGAAGTAAGGAGAACTATCTTATTGATTCAAAAATTGCCATCTGAAAGGTATCAAATTTAGGTAGGGCTATACTAGCAAGTGGAAAGCTTTTAAAAATTGTACAAATTATGAGAGGATTCTAAATTAAAAAAGAGAGAAAAACGTACTAAAGTATATTTGAGTAAATAGTTTAAAAATTAAATATTTATATTTATCTAGATAATCCTTTATCAATGCGCTGCGGCCGAGCACGGAGAATAAGGCGCACCTCGTCACCAAAACTAGAAATATACCGAGAAGTCCATTTTCTTTTGTTTGCTTTCGATGGTACTAACAGAGTTCATAAAATTAACACTTTCGTATTTGAAACTTCTTCGACCTAGTCTTATCACTAGGGCGCCTGTTTTTACACAGAGCAACTGCCTCTCTGTAACCCAGAAGAGAAACCAATCTCAATCTATTCGAAACAATAAAAATAAACTTATAAAATAAAGCCACCGCCTTTGGCTGCGCGATTATTTTTGAAATTATTGCAAGTTTTAATGCGATATACATCTATTAACAGTATTTCATGGGACTTATTACACATTGAAATATAACTACAATATTAGAGATGTCTTAAAAAAACTATGTGGGAGTTTTCTCTACAGTTTAAGATATAAATATATAATTATGTACAGTAGGATCGTTCACGATCTATAATAAAAAAAACCGTAATGACATAAAGTATCCCATCTTTTATGGAAAGCTTAGGTACCTTCATATCTCTATGACTACGATTAAGTTAAAAAAATATCACAATACGTTTATATTATCACCTCTATTATCTGACATCGTACTCGACGTAGACTAGAAGCAAAGAAAAAGTCTAAGGTGATGGAGGTGATGAAGGATGATGCATCCATAGATTTTGATTTCTGATATATTTTTACGGCGCGTTCACACATGTAAAATATCGTATGTAGATTTTCGTATCGTTGTTCGATCGTTCTGTAAAATTCAACATGATATTCCCACGAGCAGGTGTTTTATGGAGCAGCGCAACACAGCGTGCAAGGACTCATAATAATATGTAACAAGGACTATGATGAAGAGGCTTTTCGTACATTGCGTCGTTGCTAATCTGCATTAACCCACGATATCACGCAGTGTATGAAGCCGGCATAAATTGAAAAAGCGATTTCATGTGTGAAAGGGCCGTTATTCGCAGTGTTAGTTTAACTATTGCTTTTGATGTTGTCTTGTGGTATATATTGTTTTTTTTTTCACATAACATATGCATTAATAGTATTGAATAGTTTAAGAAGGCATTATTAATGAAAGAGTCCTGATTGCCAAATTGTTCTGTTAGTTATTTCAAGTTATCGCTATCTTATTTTAATGCGCTAAAAAAGAGACAAAACATATTCCGTGCTGTCAAGTCAATTTGTATGTGACATTTCTACAGACTTTTAGTCAATACCCGGAATATGTCGATTTAAAGTTATAATTTTTATGTATTTTCTAATTTGACAATACTGGAAATGTTCTAGCTCTTTCTTTTATTTGTGTTAAAAGAAGATAGCAATATCTTTGAGATTAGTTAACGTCCAGCAGAATTATTGTCAATACTTGTTACGACTTTTTCAGATTGGTATCACTGCTTTTTTTTTATTTCTGCCGCCATATTATAAGTAGTTAAAGTCTTCGGATTTGGAAGGTTATATAAATGGCAAACTTTCAGAAGTAAGAAGCACATGCACGCCTTATATTGGCACCTTACGCCTTGTTACGCCTTACGTTAAAAAAAATACCGAATTTGGGGAATTGTTTGCAAACTCCCACCAAAAATAGTAATATAATGAGACTTGACCAAGCAACGCTTACTAAATATCATCCCAGATATATCCAACTCCACTAATGCCAGGAGCATTGCATTTAAGATGCTTCGGTTGCATATTGAGAGTAAATTGTGTCTTGCTTGATCGGGTCGCATATATTTCTGTTTTTAACGGGTGTTTGCAAAATTATTATTTTATATTACTTCATATAGGTATATTTCAAGCTAAAAGCATATATTGTGGTATTACGTTCTAATAAGTGAAAAACATACAAATAAATGTATTTTTTTTGTAGCTGAAAGAAGAGCACAGTTGAACCGATCTCGTTCGCGGTCCGGCTTGACGGGGCCGCTGACGACAAGAGAGCTAACGAAGTAAGTTTTTTAGTTTTAGTACATTCAATTGAAAAAAGGGCATTATTTTGAGTGTTCTTGCGGTGAATGGAACTGGGATTTGTGTCCTTTATGGCAAGTCCCACTTGTCGCAATATGGGACCAACAGCGATCGACTAATCGTGGTTGCATAATATGTACCTCTGCCTACCGTTTCGGAGATATGGACGTGAAGATTTATTTTTTATATTCCATTTCACAAGAATTATAATATCATAAATATAAAAAAAAATATATTTTTTAATATCATAACCTTTCGAGCGTAGTCAGTGTCGGATTCAATGCCCAGTCAGGGCAACTTGTTGTTATGATTTTTTTTTCAGTTTATTTGAAAATCATAACGTTTTGTATTTGTGCCCGATATGGCGACAGACTTGCCATCTGTCACATGCTGGGATCTAATCTTCCTTTCTACCTAATCTAGGGGATTTGATTAGGACCCCAGTTTTTATGCAAAGCGACTGCCATCTGACCTCTGCCATGGTCTAGGAAAACTATGCTCTAACCTAGATTAGGCCGAATTCAATGTATCCGGGTTTCTTCACGATGTCTTCCTTCACCGTAAGAGCACTCAGAATATGTACATAAGTTAGTAAACTCATTGGTACATGACGGGCCTCTGTGGTGTAACGTTACGGCTGTCGCCTGTTAAGACCATTAGCCGTGTAGGGTTCCGGGTTCAATTCCCAGGGCGGGCAACTTTCCTTAAAAATGATTTTCAGATTATTCTGAGTAAGCATTACATTGACCGGGATTGTAATGTGTCCTAAGTGGCGATAGGGCGCCTATCACATTATGGGTCCTAGTATCTTGGCTAATCGTGGGTGTTCTAGTATATCTACTGGACTTACGAGTCGTGGATATACTAGCACATCTCTGCCCCACCTCTTTGGGGTAATAGGTATTGCCCGTGTTGGTCCGGGTCCTCCGAGGCGATCATAGGTTAACTGGGTCATTTCCAACATAACCAGTGGTGGTAGAGTGCTACGCCGCAACTCGGCCAGGTAGGGATCCACCACCCTAACTATTCCTGCCGCCATAATGACATTCGTATTCCGGTTCGGAGGGTATGGTAAACTTGCACATCAAGCCTGAGATGCCGGCCACAGGACAGTGACGCACCTACAACATCTATGGTGTCTATAGGCAATTGTTGCCACTTACCATCAGGAGAGTCGTGTGCTTGTTCACTGTCTTATCCCATAAATACTTAAAATGTAAATATTTTTGACTGATCATTAATTTATATTAATTCTTTCCTTACAGTGAGTTGCTGAGTAACGCGTGATAGTATAAACAGTGATACTAGTGTGTACTAAATTAGTTTGTAAGATAAAGAATCACATCTAGACAGTTTTGTATAAATATATTGTATTAAGCTACTTACAGATTGGGTCAACTAATACACTGTTGAATTTAACTGTGGTCGTCTTTGTTGAAACCTTTGTATTGAGTTTTATCAATATCTAGCTCTCCCGGCTAATTTCGTACAGCCTGCTCCATTCTGTATTAATTTTTGATGTTTTTTCAAAATTTTAATGCTCGTCGTCCCATTTCGGGCGAATACAAATCCAAAAATCAAATATGTCCAGCCGTTCTCGAGTTATGTTTTGCCAATCCTGATTGTATTGTTGATATTTTTTCCTTGTTCTTTATATACGATGTTAAGTTAATATTGTTTTTACTGATTAAAAGTAACATTTTCTAACGAATCTCGTTCGGTTACGTTGACCCAGTCTGTACCCGTTATCCCAAGTTAAATACAATGTTCTATCTCTCTGTAACGAGACTTGAACTTGTTAGAAAGAGACAGACAAAATAATTGCAGTATGAAGTGATTATCCTTTTTTTAAATATTTACACGAAGTAGAAAATAAAATTAAAAATTAAAATAAATATTATTTTAATTATTTATATTAAAATCTTCGTATCGCAGTAAACATACAAAATATTTAATTGTTAAAAATCACACTTTAAATTTTTAAAATCCCGTAAGCAAAATAAACTACTGTGGACTGCTTCTCGCAGTGATTAAATTTTATTAAATATTGTGATATTTTTAAACCTGGATTTATTAGTCACAAGTTGAACCGGCGATCTGCGTGCCTGTTAAATATAATAAATTAATTGTTTTGGTTATATATAAGTGTAGTTATTCTTATTTTGAGTTTTGAAGTTAGAAATACATTGGCAATTTTTTTTTATACTGAATATAATAATCATTGTTTCATACTGCAATCAAATTGTAAAATTACTTAATTATCTTTATCTGTATAAAGTTGTTTTGTAATATTATTGTTTTATGTTGAATCTTTCATATTAAATATATAATGGTTAGACAAAAGAGGTTTTTTTATGAAAAGAATAGTAGATCTTTTTTTGAATTTTTCTCAATCAGTAATTTCCAGTAATTTTTAAATAATCAGAAAACTAATTTATATAATTTTTTTGATATAATAAATATATTTAAAGAAATTGATTGCAAGGATAAATACGTAAAACTAAATAAACAGAAAAATATTTTTGATCATCACATGATTACCCTGAGGGAAATCGAACCCGAGTCTCGTGAATGTTTAGAGACGTTAAGCGTGGACGTTAACCTCCCGGCGTTCAAGGCGGTTGTATTTGATAACGTTATTTTAAGTCATTTCATTTCAAAATTATAGTCAATTATAAGTCACCGGTACGTTTCTATAGTCATTACGGCGAGATTAAAATTGACTTTATCTAAACAGAACATTGTCTAAAAGTATATTGCAATGGACTTGATAATATCAGTTAACACAAAATTGGACATAGACACATCTTTTTTACACAAAATTTTTGAAAAAGAGAGTAATATCTGCAATATGGAGTTCCTTAACCGTTAACTGAAATAAAATTCTAACCGTGATTACGGTTAGAATTTTATGCCCTTTTCCTTTTGCCCTTCGATTGAATAAGGACAGTCTAAATGACAAGTAATGAAGCTAAGCTAGCAGAAAAATAGTGAAAACTTTAGTATTTTTTGTTGTTAGTGTACTTTTTTAATTATGAGTGTATAATTAGTGTTAACTTTATAAATTAAAAGAAAACCGGGGAATATTAAATTTAAAGTAAGTGTCAAAATTGTAGAGAAATTTGAAACGATCTTGTACGAGTGTCACGACAACCTGGCAGTAGAAATAGTTTCTAATGGTCTAACATTTCGAAAGATAGCGAAAAGTTTAAAAATGCAGTTGAAGTTGCAGGTAACGTAAATTATTGTAAAAATCACTCCAATTACTTTTAGTGAAAAATGACTTTTTGTTTTGTCAATTTTTATTTATTAGAGGGTATTCAAATTTTTTTTTTATCCAAATGTGTCAACATATTATTTAATTATAGTGAAAATATTTAAGAATTTTCTAATGGATGTAATTTATAAATTAAAAAAAGTAAAAAAAAATGTATCCTATTCAAAACTTTAATAGATTTTTTAATAAGAGACATTTCTTATAAACTATATTACCTTGTGCAAAGGGTGTGAACATTGCACATGCACAAACATACATTTCATATTATTACACCTAACTTTTTTTTCTATTTTTGACGATACAGAAAAAAATTTCATACTTTTAAGGTGAAAGGTATAAATATATTAGCTTTTAAAATCACCAATGAGATTGGCAACGCAGCTGCGATACTTCTGGTGTTGCGGGTGTTCGTGGGCCGCGGTGATCACTTACCATCAGATGACTCACTCGCCCGTTTGCCTCCTCTTTTATAAAAAAAATAAGACAGTATGGCCAAAATTAAATTTGTTAGAGATAAAGAATAAGTAAAGAAACAGATATAACTTATTTATAAATTAGACAGCTTTGAGAAAATAAATTCTACGCTAATTATAACTTTTATCTTAGAGTTCAAAACTTGTCCATTTTTACCTCAACTATCGCACAACAAAAATTTTTTACAGTATTTATATTTTGAAATTACAGTTTTAGCATTACAGATAATAAATATAAGTGTTGCCATTTGTTGTGAACTTAAAGCATTCCTTTGTACAATTTTATTATTTTTCAATGTGTACACCTGTCACCTACTATAACGCTGAGTACAGACCAATCTAAACAAAGTAAATGAAAGCGTTTCTTCTTTTCTAACAGTGAATAGACAACACTATTTTTATTAATATAAATTTTTCCTCTTTTTTAATTGAATGGTTTCCTGCATCACTGAGTTGCAAGTATTTTTGTAGTTTCTACCATAAAAAACAGTTTAAACTGTTAAATACAATGTTATCGTAATTTTTCTTCCACCACTGACACTTTTTAAGAAATACCTAATAAATGATACCTATTTTTTTTTACATAATTTTGGGTTTTGAAATTTAAATCTTATGGATTAAACTTTAAAAATATTTATGTTTCAAACGCGACTCAAGGCTTTTAAGGTTTGGAGCAAATTGCTCAATAACTAAATTAAGGGAAAATGTTAAAATTTTGTAAATATACCATTTGTCTTTTGTTTAATATTTTGTATGTCCATATGTTAAAGGTCTTGTGTAAATTAGGTTTATATCATGTATATTGAGATTTTAGTCTTTTAGACGCTCGAATATTTACCGTTTTTT
Organism: Lasaia peninsularis; assembly: GCA_018236625.1. Lineage (NCBI taxonomy): Eukaryota > Metazoa > Arthropoda > Insecta > Lepidoptera > Riodinidae > Lasaia > Lasaia peninsularis. Next base: position 8,697 of record DVZL01005940.1, read on the forward strand.
AAACATAGTGTTTGCCATGTCCTATTCCGATTAGATGTTTGATAAACCGGTGAACATACAAAGTCACTTAAGATCCTAGCCTCATTTGTATATTTCTTACATTCAGAAAGTCCATGGTCTTTGTGTAAAATAAGTAAATAATGTATACGAGTTCTATTTTTCATATTATACCTAATTTAAAAAAAGTCAAAACGACTATCAGATGTCTTGGTGATAATTATTAAACCCCAAAAAAGTGATATTAAAAGTAACACCAATTTTTTAAACAACTATGTTTAATAAGAATTTAATTTCAAGGTAATTTAAAATTATTAAAAAACATTGGATACTTGATTACAATGTCTTTTAATCATTTCTCATTTTTTAATTAAATTAGGTTTTTTTTGATATTTTTTTAATTTGAAATTTAATTTTAATAATTTTCATGGGTTTGAGAGGGAATCAATGTGATCGAAATTTATTTCTATTGATATCAAGCATTATTAACGTGAACGTACTACAATAGATTCTAAAAATTTCGAAGAATTGTAGTCCCGTGTCTCAGATGGCAGAGCGTCGCCAGCCTGTGTATTGAAGTTGCTGGTTCTAATCAATACCAGAGTTAAATTTGTTTTTCTAATTTAAGTGTGATGATATCTCTAGAACGGCTGGACCGATTTTAACGCGACCTACACTGGCGGATAGCCGACGTAATAAGAACTATGTTAAGCTACTTTCATACAAAGTCGCTGGCCAGTTAACATTAAAAATGGGATATTCATGCACAAAAAAATAGCATTGTCCGTATTTTTTATATCAGATTTTTTTTTAAATAGATTTTGTGAGATTTTTTTAAAGATGTCCTTATCTGCAGTGGTCGGTTTGAACGCGCGTATTAAACTTTGTATATATTGGATGCCTTATTCCGAGCGCGTTCACACCCGGCTTTAACTTTTAGATTAAATAATTCCGACGCAATGAAACGGAAATAAACTGACTTCAAATTTATTTTCGTGTCATCTTGGTAAATATTTTTTTATGTTGTCCATATGTCTAAAGTAGTTAACCAATTACTGTAATATTTCAAAATAGTAATCAAAATCTATTGGGAATTAACGGAGTAATCGCATAACAAACACACTCATTTTTTAGTTTGTTAAAATGACTATTAGTTTAATGTTTATGCGATTACTTCGTTAAATATAATTTTATTTCAATGACTCTTATGTGTCTGGTGGATCATAATTCAGAGGAGTTTTCAAAAAGGTTTCATCGAAATCGATTCAGCAATTTTTATGTAAAAATCAACGTAATATAAAACCGTATTTTTGCCATCTACAAAATCTCAATGGTTATAATAATTAAAGTTGGTTTCTATAGTTTTATTGCGTTTAGATTCTCTTTCATACTGTCATATAAAATAATGGGAGAAATGTTTACCTAAAGCTTGGTCGTTTGGTAATTGTCGAACCACACATTGGGTCAATTTGGGTCAACGTCTCGACTCAATACTACGGCCTGAATATCTTAAATGAAAAAAAAAACACGTGTGAACGCGCGGTTAACAGTTTGTACAGTAGATAAATAGTTAGGCTTATAATATCCGGCTAAATGTTTTTAAATTTTTTATATATCTGATTTTAGGCGATACGTCATTAAGTATATACATAACTGTATTTGTAAATATATTTTTGTAAAATGTTACATTCATTGATTATAATGTTTTTTTAAGTGTTTTGTTTTATTGCTTTATTTATCCTTTTGTGTACGAATGTGAAGAACCATGGTCATAATTAAGAGTGGTGGATTGTTCTGAAAAACCCTTCTACCATCTCCGGTATTGATAATCTTACTCACCTCTCGTCATAACGTTAGTGCTCGCAACTATTATGTTCCGTGGAATCAGGCAGTCGGGAAACGTAGCGCTTTTAAAATATAGTTTCTAAATACTTTATCAGAAAATTAATCTACTTGTTTGTCTTATTTCCATTAAAAATATAACCGCCTTAATTTGAAATCAGCCCAGAGAAGTTAGTTTTTGGTCAATCTATGAAGATCAAACTTGCGACTCTTGGATTTCATTTAGAATTAAAAGTGATGTAAAATATAAATATAGTCACACTCATATCCCTGAAAGGGTAGGCAGAGGTTAATGTGCACCCACGATTAACCGACAATATTTGGTGACAAATCCACAAATACCGGTTTTCCTTACAATGTTTTCCTTCACCGTATGAGCACTCAAAAAATGGACATACTTTGGAAAAATTCATTGGCATATGGCGAGTTCGATCTTGAACAAAATAATAATTTAACTCAATTTTACTAACTAAAACCAGCCCACATAAAGTAAGCTTGTAGATAATTAAAATTTAAGTTTTAAAAGTGTTAAGTAAAGAATAAATTGGCGCCTTATTTAATTATAAACATCTTTTTATGTAAAAATTAATATAACGTAGTTTTGAATTTTTCTTTACCCTTATAAAAGTAAATTTGGATTATTTCCAAAGTCACCTTTTGTGGGTCTTGTTTGCAAAGCTATATGCAAGTCACATGGCCGAGGTTGGTCCTCGAAAATATGTCATTTTAGTTACATTTTATTTAACACAATGACACAAATGACATCGAAATCATTCATTGAAAATAATTCATTCAAATAATTATTCCGCCATATTTTATACTAGCTTTGCCCGCGACTTCGTCCGTTTAATTATTTTGTTTATGAATTTCTAAAATAAAAGCCTACGCCGTTCCTTACTAAATTAGCTGTCTGTCAGTGAAATTCCCGTCAAAATCGGTCCAGCCGTTTCAGAGATCAGCGAATACAAAAAGACAAGACAGTTTGACCAAAACAGTTCAGCCGTCCTTGAGTTATTTATGGTGTACCTAACTAATATGTTTTTTTTTTGGACCAAGTAGTTGCCGAATGTGAGCAGGAGGCGGAATTGGAAGACGTTGTGGACAGGCTGACTGTGGGGATTGAGCTCGCCTGTGAGTCTTCCATACCCAAGCTTCGCAATGATAGGAA
>DVZL01005941.1:0-11702 GCA_018236625.1 Lasaia peninsularis
TAAAAAATATCATCAACTACTTTAAAACTTTATGTTAAATTGTACGAGTACTTACGATTCACTCTCAAAACCTATTTATTTTATCCTATAGAAAAAATAAACAATCACGTAGGTAAGGAGACATAACATATTGTGGGGTGGATTGAACATAGTATGAAACCTTAATCCTATTTTTTCTAAAAGATTCACCGAATCTGAAAAGATTACATTGAAATGTATATCCGTAAGACTGAATTATTTTACTCGACCAATATACGGTCGAGAGCTTTCTTGAAGGCGGCTAATGGATTTTTTTGTCAATTTAGTCAGTATCAGAGGTTGAATAATGGCATTGTATCTGAGACATATACAGATAACTTAATGTAACCTAAGTAACAATGTAATTTGACATAGAAAATATAATTTATGAAAATACAAAATATTGACTACAACAATTAATTTTATCATTTTAGCCAATCTATTTTTTATGCAATCATCACTTCAATTACAAACTAATGATAATTTTAATAATTTTTCAGACTACTGTACTAAAAACATTTATTAAGTGTCATTTGTTAATAAACTACAGCAAACGATTATCGGCGCTAAATTTTCTCCCTAGTAACCTGGTGTTTCTATTAATTTAACTAATATATATACATACACACATATCATCACGTCAGGTCCCTTGAGTAGGTAGGCAGAGAGTATCGAGTGCCAAATGTCACGATTCTTATATAAAAATATATGTGTTTACTTCTTACCTTCTGGTCTGAAACAGTGCCAACACATACATATAAAACTTACTACTCAATTTCCGGTATAAGTTTCAGAATACTTGAAATGTATCATTATTTATATTAGAAGGCGACGTTTATTTTACTCGACCGATATGCGGACGAGCGCCTATAATAGCAGTAAATAACAATATTTTCTTGGCATTATAATATATTTGAAATACAATGTTAATGGTTTATGTAATAAAAACAACATAGTAGATTTGCAACTTCAGCATTAAAAACCTTATTGCATTATTACTTTATTACGTTTCAGAATACAAATTTACTACCTATCAGAAAATGTTTTCCCGTGTTGGTCCGGGTTCCGTTGTAGAATAGGCCAACTGCCTTCCACCTAGGCAGCTTGTAAGAGGTGAGCACAGGGTCTATTGTCACCAACACCGTGATATTAACTAGGTGGTAGAGTGCTGTGCAGCAACTCGCCCGGGTAGGGATCCACCGCCATACCTATTCCTGCCGCCATCATGACATTATTGTGTTCCGGTCCGGAGGGTGAGGTAGCCGGTAGACTAGCACATAACGTCTAACAGCCCGACCACAGGGCAGCGGCGCATCTATAACATCTATGGTGTCTATAGGCCACGGTTGTTTCTAAGAAACTATCAGGAGACCCGTGTGCCTGTTCGCTGTCTTATACTATAAAAAAAAGAATTTTATTTTACTCAACCAGTGTGTGGACGAGTACTTGTGACGGCAGTCTATAAATGACTGATGTTTTAAACACATTGTTATAGGTTGAAGTAATATAATAACATAGTAGATATATATTAAAGGATTGGCTTGAAAAACCTTATTACATTATTATTGATTTAACGTTTCAGGCTACAGATATACTACCTGTCAGACAAAATTTATTTTACTCAACCAATACGCGGACGAGCGCCCTCTTGATGGCGGCTAATGGACCTTTTTATCAATTTAATCACGTCTCACTTCGCTGGAACTGCCTCCGAAATTAATTGAATTTCACTGGATCACTTGTAATATCCACGATGAACTGTTTTGAATTTCAATTTTAAATATTGGCTTAACCGTGTTTTGGGTGACACCTTATCATGAGCGAACGTTTTTACAAATTATTTAAACAAAACCAAATGTTTATCTTTTTATTTAACATTAAAGTTTTATTTTAATCTGAATATTAAAGTGACTTAGGTATATAATATTATCACACAGTTATAATTAAGGACACACACACACACTCACACGCTGCTTACAGCCTATTTAAGTTTTTAATTTTACTTTAAATTTACAATTACTAAGTTTCTGATAATATTTTGTACAATTATTAAATTAAGCATAAAGTTATTGTTTACAGTTGCTAATGTTGAAATAGAATGAAGATATCTATATTATATAATTATTTATTTACTAAATTCTATTTTTAATTTAGATGAAGTGTTGAATACAAATAGTTATAAAAGTCACGAAGTCACACTCCGAAATAAAATCATCATTGAGACGGTAAATTGATAAGTTCATCTTCAAGACCAACTTATTCAATTCAAAAAAAACGTATATGTTACTATATCCCCGGATATTACAGTTTGTTCTCCTCTATAAACAAAAAACTTAAAATCACTCTTCCTTATACATATTTGATTTTCTTAAATCTTCAAACATCGCAAATAGAGTTTTTAGCCGCGATGTTTTTCTTATAACAATATTTTCATACAAGGATTTTGTTTTTAGTAATCCTATGTGAATACATACAAACGTACGTAGAAACGCAAATATACGTATGTTTCACGTATAAGCTGCCGATTCATTGCGTGAAATTGTACGAAATTTCAAAGAATATCATTTCGTAAGACAAATAAAAAACTTTAACTTTCATTTTCTTTTAGTTCAACAAACAACGATAAAGAAGAACAAATATACAATTGCTTGTTATGGCAGAGCTTATTAAAGCTCAACAAACTTTTGCCAGCTTTCCCATTTAAATTAACATTTAGATTTTAAAGTATTTGAATCGCACAATACCATTATTGATGTTTACTATATTTAATAGAGATGTGACATCATGAAGGGCAAATGTCGATAATAGTATTAAAATCGAACAGGAAACTATTAGCTAATACTGAACTTCAATTAAATAGGTGAATGGACATGCTTTTAAGGGTTCGTGTTTAAATCATTCCCTGAATCTACTGAATATCGGTAAATATTCAACAAACTATATATAAGGCGTCGGTTTTTATTATTAACACAGTGATGAAGATTATTTGTTTTTTTTTTTTCAATTATTTGTATGATTTTTTACTATAGACTTATTTTTTTGTCACATACAAATGACTTAAAAAAATGAGGAAGTAATTTCGTCGTTTATGAACTAATTTTAATTTTTTTATTTCTAGGTAGCTTCCAAAAATTGTAGGGGCGACTAGTGCGTTTGTTAATTTCTTTGAGGTATGAATTAAAATTCAAAAAATATGTTAAACAAGTTGAAGTCACGTTTTTACAGTTAGATTTTCAATATTTGGATTGTATTGGAGCTGTTTATTGTTTTTATAAAACAATTAGTTGCTTGTATTTCAGTCTATTAATTTTTTGTTATATAAGATTAAACATCTTCGAGAAGCCGTAGTTGTAATTGGAAAACTTCATGTATACAAACGTGTGTTGGAGATTAATTTCAGTGCACGCTTTGCTCAGCCTTGTGTTACACGTGGATATCACGCGCTATAATTATATTTTAAGCATCATCTTTGCAAAAAATACACATCGCTCGCATTCGCATGAGAAAGTATACCAATGCCTTCCTGATATGAATACAACAGTGACGAGCTATGACGTACATGAACGTAGCGAAAGGTCCGTCAATCCGGACGAATCATTGAAAAAAATTCTTTCATCATCATCACATAATGATGCTGCTTAGCGGTAAAAAAAATATTTGGTACTTATTGGAACCTGACATCAACTCTGGAAAAAACTGTTGTGTACTTTACACTTTTTACTCTTGGAAAATTGGAAATTATTAATAATATTTTCAAAAACCACTGGTGAAGTTGTACAGTTCTACTTAATTATAATATGATAATATGCTAATGGTTATGCGTAAAATGTATTTAAGAGAAGCCGATTGGTTAATATACTATGAAATGAAAAAAATATGAAATATTAAGTTATTTGCTTGGTGTATCTTTTTATATGGTTTGAGTTTTTTTTGGTTTTGTGATAATGTTATGTGTGTCTTTTAATGTATATATTTTTGCCTCCAGTGATGTGTGTAGTGGTAATAGAAAAATAGTAAATATATCAAATTAATTAAGTGAAGTGTATTACACTTCACTAAAATTAATTTCACTATATATATTATAAACATTGTATTGACCCTATGTGCGAAAATTTTCATATTTCGTCCAAAGATGTAAAAATAAGGATATCAATTGACATGGCGTTGACATTGGACCGTGACGTCACGTCCTGACGTTGCATTTTCGACATTTGCGAGGGAATTTCAAAATACTACTTTTAAAGAATTAATTTTATTAATAAAAACTTGAATATTGGCAAAAATATTTATGTGGGTTTATTTCTTCAGCAATAAATATTACACGTTATTTTTTGGGCCATATCTAAATCACATGCATATACCCTATTTAGTCTATGAGTTTTGTAAATAGTCAGTTGGCATTCTTCAAGGGTGCATGACATAAACTTTATACTTTTCACTTTGCTCTGTATCTTAAGTGAATGTTTTGTAACGAGTATGGTTTTGTGTACAATAAATAATTAAATTAATAAATACGGGGCAAATTTCACTGAATCATCGATAACTTTTCAAACGACACTAATACAAATTTCTCTTCCACTAAACGTTAAGGTCTCGGGCGGTATTATGTTTACAGACTTGGACTATTTCAATAACTATTTCACTTGAGGTTTAACCTCGGCATCTTAAATAGAAAACTTGTTTGTTATAAGCGAGTCCTTTACGGACAAAGTATACGCTTTCAAATAAATTTACCATTGCACTGAGACGTTTACTTACGGTACTTTAGATTATCCAATTGTATCTACAAATTAGATGATTATAGAAATCCTTTTGAATGTAAGAAAAACTAGCTAAGTGCGAGTCGGACTAATGCTAAAGAGTTCTTCTTCTTCATAAATATCTTCACGTTCAGGTCCATTGCGTGGTAAACAGAGAGTATCGAGTGTTGTTACGATCCCTAAATACTTGCCTTGCTTGCTCCACATTAATTATTCTCTTCGTACAAACAAGCTAGATTCGGCGACTTTTGACACATGAACATTTTTATCTTTTATCTTTCATTGTTTCTTCATGAAAAATCATCGGAGCGTGCCCTTTCTCATTTTTACAAAGACACTTTCTTTTAATTTTTAAAAGAAAGAGTGGACTTTCTCTAATCATACTATTACGAATGTGGTGCGCGAGCGTTACTCCACAAACATTGCGGAACGCACGCATTTCGAGTGAATTTATTTTACTTTCATGCTGCTTCTGACATACCCAACTCTCTCTTCCATATGGTAACATTAGAATAAGCACTGAGTTTATTTTATTTATTAACATATTCACGTCAAAAGTGAATATGTTACTAGACACTCTGAAAATATATCAAGCGATTACTCGAAATTTTACCGCGATCTAAACATGGATTTCACGTAAGTGGTCGTCGTGTGGTCGTAGTTTTCATTGGTGGATGGTCAGGTAGTTCGATGTATGGGAGATCCCTTCAATATTTATTTTATTCTTTATTTTACTATGTGTTTTTACGTTAGTAACAGAAATACATCATTTGTGAAAATATCTACTGTTTAGCTATAGCGGTTCGCGAAGCTAGTTTGGATCGCGAACCCTAAAAATTAACAAAATTACATAAAAATGTGATAAATTTTTAAATTATATTTCTTGCTTTATATATGTGTTAAAATCGTATACAAATTTTTATATTAAATAATGTATAACATAACAAAAATATATTAAATTTTGTGATCGTTTAATTCGTGTATGTAGGTACGGTTTGTTATAACAACGGTTGTATATAACAAGATATATTGTTAGCGCCAATGAAATGTTGCTCTCGAATTACAATTATTATTGTTTTTAATATGTATTATATAATTTAATTACAAATTAACATGATATCAATAAAAATTTAAATGTATAAAACTGAAAATTTTAATTAGTAATAATAACTTGCTTTAGTCAGTCTGACTTTAAATAAAAACAATAGTTAATTAAAAACAATACAATATAGTAACTATTTTTTTAAAAATAAAATAATAAATAAATAAAAAACTGCGAACCGTGCAAGGTCCATGTCATTTATGGTCACATAATTAACTTTCCGAAGGTAATATCGAATATCGATAACTCGGCCATGACATCTCTACTTGAGCCTTCGTATTTGCGCGTAACATTAACCGTATTGATTTTGTTTGCGCGCGCAACCCTAATCCCCCGCCCTAAGGGGAAGGGGCAAAAAGGAACAAGGGTAAACGACGATTCAAATCGAACCTTTTTATAGGGGCGCCTGAATCACTTAGGCTAATTCCACGACACTCTGTTCGTGACTTCTGTGACATATTAACGCTTTTAACATCCTATTATTTTTAAAAATTGTAATAATGTGAGATTTTTTTATACGTGAATATAAAAACTTTTATAAATTTTTATATACTCGTATAATAATTTATCGGTATAGACAAGTTAATTAAAAACTATAATGAATAAATAAAAAAAATATAATGTCTTGCAAATATAAGTTTAATAAACAAATAAAATAAAAAAAAATGTTAAATCGTTCCTCATTAAAGTTGAGGTCGAACTAAAATGCAAATTTATTTAATACTTTTAATACAGTAATTCTTGTATATTTATTTATTTAAACGGTTTGGTACCTAGGGGCTTTGAAGGTTAGAAATCTTATGAGTTAAAAAATTGTCTAGATAGGTCTTGAAATTGATTACCGTCAGGTGGCAATTTTTTCAAGTAGGCGAAAGCTGAGAAAAGAGAACTAAGAAGCCAAGCTCGGTCTCCCACATACCTACTACTATTTGTTAAATTTTAAAGTTAAATGATTGTTGGTTAGGTTCTATTTCCGACAGAGACAGACGTTTACATGATGTAAAACTATGTCTATATTTCTTAAAATTGGTATTTTTAAATAGTTTTTTAAGTTTTTATTTAAACATTCGTATACGTATTTTCTAGTATTTTTTCCTGTGAAATAAGATCAATTATTATTTTTTGTCCAGAGATTTCTTATACTTTATATTTGCTATTCGTTAGATTTAAATATCTAAATATATTAAGAAGTCTACTAGGTGATTTTATCACATGTTCCGTGCTTATAATGAATTCCAACAAATATTAATATTACTAAAAATAATTCTTACAAATATAATTTTATTATAGTTTTTAAGTGTTTCAATTTCTGTATTATTAATTTTATTTGATTTATTATCTTTAACATTATCTATAACATTATATTTATTTGTAAATTTTATTTTTTTTGTATTAATGATTTATAAATTGGACCTAGTATCCTGAAATAAAGAAATTATTATTTATTATTAAAGAAAAGGTTCGAATTCCGTCTCAGGCGAATTTATTATTTTTTTAAAATCGAACTAAATTAAGTTTATAATTACAAATATTAAGATTAGACTTTGCTTTCTATTCCTAGCCTTGGTTTAGATTATGTTTTTTTTCTGTCTATAAGACATAATATTGTTTACCCTCAGTATATTCACATGGTTAGAACTTTAGAGCCACTTAGCTTCAAATCAAGTTCAGAAAGCTGTTACTCAAAAGTGCACGATAATGTCAGTGCTTTCGAGTGAAAGCTGTATTCATCGCAGATAGAGCTGCTAGAGCGGCTGATTATTTGCGATTCAATTGCTTTTGAGAGTAATTGAAAATCGCTCACCTGGTTTAATGCGATGAAACTGACGAAGTGTTTTCATTTTTAGGCTGTATACTTTTATACCTTCGTTAGTTTGTCACAGATTAAAAAAAACAAAAATAGAACCAGCAACTTAAAACCGAAGGAAGAAAAAGGAATTAAAATTTACGTTACGATTCTGTTCCTGCTAGAAGTGATTTAATTCATTAAAAATTTGACACGATAAACTTACTTTAAATATTAAAGATCATGATTAATCTCAATAAAAAACCAATTAAATTTCTGTTGTTTTTTATGTTGAAATAAATTTTACAAATATTTAAGGAAGAAAAAAATTAAACTCATAAAAAAACTTCAAACTTCTCTAAATCTATCAATTAAAAGTGCTTATTAAAATATTATTTATTTTAGGTCTTATATACTTAATATGGAAAAAAATATTAGCCGACTTCAAAGCCCAAATTAGAAAAGTTAAGCTTCGTATACAATGCGTCTCATTTGTTTCCTGGCGTCACGCCTCAAACAATTACTGTTCATTGAACCATAAGCCGTTTCCTTGATTGGTGGATTGTCTTCATTTCCAATCCTTATCCTCCTTTCAAATTACTCTCATACAATCGGAGACTGACTTTTACAATCACCAATCTAGCCGCGGTTCCGTATAAGCTGAACGTAAAAGAAACGTGCATCTTGAATGCCTCAGTAATCGTTTTCAATCATAATTATGTTTAATTATATCTTTATTACGTAATCATGATTTAATTTTAATTCAGCTTATCGTTACCTTTTTTTACACATTAGATTTTATACATTTTATTATGATCGTGATGTTTATTTTAAAAACTTATACATTGGCCCATGAAAAAAACTGCTGATTCCGAGGAGAGGAGTCATTTGAACAACAGGATTATTTTTGTTTATATTTATAGTGTCTGTTAAATTTTCTCTATAGGATTTTATGTTTTTATGAACATACATTAAACTTTCACAAATATATTGCCATGTTACCGTAACATTTTTTACGTTTTCAGACCCTTAGGTCTAGTTACAAATACGGCTTTCTTTTGTAAAACAAATATTGTATTTAACTCAGCAGAACTCTCTCAGAGAAGAAGTGCATCGACACTATGCTGTGAAAATAGCTAAAATAAACAATCCTCTCAACATCAGTTCACTGCTCATTTTTTAACAGCATACGCTGACGAGCTTAAACTTATTGCTAGTTTTTTAATGTGTGGATCCCATTGTAATTTTTTATCAATAGTCTATTTCTTCGTTTTAGCCTTATTATATCAGATAATATTAAGATTTGCTACCTAATCTAAGGGATTTGACTAGGACGCCAGTTTTTACGCAGTGTGACTGCCATCTGGCCTACACGCCAAACCAGAAGGGAAACTAGACCCGATCCTAGTAATCACATACTTCACTGAATGAAAAAAAACTCATTGTCACATGGCGGAGGTCGAACTTTTTATCTGTAGTATAAATATAGTAATTTATCCATAGTATCAGACATATATCTGTCCTAATGTCTATATTCAGATTGGAAGCAATAAAATCGGAAATCATGGCGCGAAACAAATTATACATCTATATAAAGATAAAATCAGATTACGTTGCAGTATCGAACAGGAAATTGGCAATTTCTGCGTCGAACGGACCGACGGACGTTTACTATGAATATAATAAATCCAGGGCATCTAGGCTATTGAAAACTATTGGCCATTTAAACTGCATCGTGTGAAACGTATTGGATTTTATATATCCTGACGGTGACCTATTTGGTGCTATGTAACAATAAATTTTGGCTATTCAGTACCTTAACGCATATCGCTCTTCGTACCTCTTATCTGAGTTGGCAATTCAAAATCCATTCTACTATTTTTTCTAAACCTCTTTGTGATCTTGATTTTTTGTTTTGTTCTCATAAAATATATTTTTATGGCCGATATCTACAGTTAGAGTTAGGCTTACTAGAGTTTAGTTGCTATTATATTTTTATAAATTATTAAAAAATAACAGTGGTTGCCTGGTTAGTGATTGTTGCTAAGATATTTTTATTAATTATTGAAAAATAACAGTGGTTACCTGATTACTGATTGTTGCTAAGATATTTTTATTAATTATTGAAAAATAACATTGGTTGTCTGGTTACTGATTGTTGCTAAGATATTTTTATTAATTATTAAAAAACTACAGTGTTTGCCTGGTTAATGATTATTCATATTTAAAATGTAGAATAGACCAACTACCTTACTACCAGGCAGCTCTTAAGCGAGCTTAGGTTAATTGGGTCACTATCAACATGACCACTGGTGGTAGAGTAGGGATCCATCGCCTTACTTATTCCTGCCGCCATAATGACATTGTCGTGTTCCGGTCCGGAGGGTAGGATAGCCGGTAGACTTTCACATAAGGTCTAACAGTCCGACCTAGTGTGCCTACTCACTGTCTTATCCTATAAAAAAAAGTAAATATAATTCAAAAAAAACATAGAGCAAAGCTCAGTCATCTAGGTACTTTTATTTAAATTCATAACAAACCTTCCTGTTTTTTATCATACAAAGTATACAAGTCGTCACAAACTTTGAAGATTTCGGAAAGAAAGATGAAAGTTTCCCCCTTTCACCCCAAATTACGTATTGATGTGTCATAGATATTATATCTCCAGATAAACAGTGGGTATTCCCCGCGGAATAAACGTTGTCATGCGTATCTAGAAACGGGTAAAACATCAAGTTAATAATAGAGTATGTTTTTCCGCGAAGTAATTCTTGACAAAAAGCTTTTATATTCTGTACTGCCCTTTCGTCCCTTATCTTTCCTTTGCACATAATTCTCGGATGTTTAGAAATATACAGCCTTTCTTATAAATAAAATAGAAACATCCATTGGTCACGAATTGACTTTGCGCTTGGGCAAAGTTTTCAAAATACTTAACGGCTACTATGCAGCCATATTGGTTTTTGTGAATTATATGGGTTGTGACGTAACTTCATACATCCAAATTTGATTGGCTTAGGAATTTTGTAGTGTTAATAAGATATTAATAAATAAACGGTGCGTTATTTAAAAAACTCAAACCGTCGACGATACATTATTCAAAACCAGTTGATTTTTTTTTTTGAGAAATCCAAAGATATATTTTTTAATTTTCTTTTAACTTCATACTTCAGAACGTAAAGTGACTATCATTCGGTACTTTGGTAATTTTCCTATCATGTACAGGAGATTCACTTTTCTGCGAATTCAATAGAAATGCAATTTTTTTAGTTATTATCCTTGAGTAAAACCAAGAATTTAATCATCGGTCTTTTAAATACACACTTGAAATCTATGTGGCTATGAAAGCAAAAATAAGTATGTAAAAAAAGGACCTTCAAGCCTATTATCGTTGAAAGGGTAAGCAGAGATTTGCCATTATATATCCACAACTCGTAAGTCCAGTAGGTATACTGAACCATCCACGATTAGCCAAAGTTTCAAATTTACTCAATACTCTCTGCCTACAAAAGATCTGGCGTGAAGATATGTATGTTATCATATTATTACATTGCCATCGGTCCTTAATATGTGTCCAAAATTTCTAATTCATCTGACTTCTGGAAGTTGGTAAAAAATATTCTTAATGATTCCATTACATACATACACAGATACAAACAAGCTAATAAAAGCGTGTTAAAAATTAATCTCTAAATAGGTTTCTAAGCACAAAACTTGCGAATGGCTGAGGCGATTTGGGCGATCGCTTTTTCGTTGTAGGTATTTGACGAAGTGTGAGAAATTCTTATGGATAGAAAATCTGTAAAATTTCCAGCAGAGCACACGACAAAAAACACTTTAAATTTTATCAACAAAAAGCGATTATTGTTAATTTTACAAATATTCACTCCAATTTTATTTATTTGTTAGATTGTTTAGCTTCTTTGCATAAAATTATGACAAACAAACACACATTCTTATCAATATGAAGATAAAAAATACCTTCACGCCTATTATCCCCGAAAGGTTAGGCAGAGGTGTGCTAATATCCACGACT
>DVZL01005942.1:0-11701 GCA_018236625.1 Lasaia peninsularis
AAAATACGAAAGACATGGCTGTATGGACTCAGTTCCTTTGCCTTTCCCATTAGGGATAATCATACTAAAAAAAAAAAAAACATTGTCGAATAATGAACTCTCAACTTTGAAGTTTTATGTTTACTATTTTTCATGTTTAAACAATAATAAAATAAATGTTATTTAATATTTTACCAATATATTTTTTCCGCATTTTGTTTCTACTTATAGTTTTTTTATTATCTAGCTTTCAGTTGTTATGATAAAACAATAATATATACAAGAATAAACAAATAAAAAATACTGCAGTGGTACTACTATTATACGAATTATACTGGTATTAGAGGAAATAATTGGGAATTCCACCTTGTATTTCAAAATTGTATCCCTCGTTTTTCCTGTTACATGTCAAACTCTTGAAATTATTGTTGGGCGATATTTATGTCTTAAGTCGTATAAAATTTACAAGTAAAAAGTATATAGAAACCTCGAAATGTACAAGAACGTTGAACTACGTAAGCTTCCCACTGATGCTCTCTGCAGTATTGTCAATATTTTGGAAACCGATGGTGACTGGAAAAGAGTGATGTCTGTAATACCCAAAGATTTAGAGAGCCCACACTTTGAGCCAAAATACAATAACGAACATATCAGGTAAATAATGGTTTAAATAAAAAAAACAAAGTTTTGTTCTCTTTATTTGAATATAGCTAAAGAATTTCTTATTTTAACAATATAGAATGATAGAGAAACATGCAGAAAAAACAAATCAAAAATGCACAGATATACTGTTTAGTGAATGGGGTACATCAGGCCGTGTGAGACCAACCCTCAACACACTCAAAGACATTGTTTTGAAAGCTCATATTTATCGAGCCGCTGATAAAATAGCTGAAATTTTAAAAGGTTGGTAATTTTGTTTTCATATTTTAAGATATTTTATTTACATAGTACCTATCTTACTTAACATCTTATAAATGTTCTAGAGCCAGCACCACTGCGTCCAGACAATGGTCCTGCAGCACCAATTACTATGAATGTCACAGAAATGTTACTAGATGAAAGTTCAGTAGCACAACCTACATTAGAATCTGTTGACCGTGAAATATGTAATGGTACTACATTGCAAATGAAATCAGAGAGTGATATGATTAAATTTTCTAAATCATTTATAGAACCTAGTAATGAGCATTCGATAAACGAAAAAACAACAACTCCGATAAAATCTGATAGTGATTTACTGAAATTTTCAACTAACCAGCTAAGAGGTACTGATGTTTCTATGAATATTCCAAATATAACTGCAATGCTTGGTTCAGAAAATAAGCCTCCTCAAAGTTCCAATAGCGTTTCTTATATTACAAGCACAAATGAATCAATTGGCACCTCAGTTGGTTCTACAACTGAATCTTATAGCAGTAATCAAAATATGTTGTATCAAACTTCTTTTCCTAATATATCAATATCTCTAGAAATAGAAAGTTCTATTCTTCAAGATACAAATCTAATTCAATTTAAACATGAAGAATTACAAACTATTACAAATAATTTCTCTGAAACACCATCAAACGGGCCCTGTGGTATATCTGGAAGGATTGGTAGTGGAGGATTTGGTGATGTCTTTGTAGGTGCACACCCAAAGTATGGCTTACTTGCAATCAAGAAGGCTCATAGCCATTTATCAATGCACCATAAACCGGATATTGCAATGAAAGTATTTAATTCAGAAGTAAAATTTCTATCCCAATTTAGGCACAATAATATTGTACCCATATTAGGATTCTCTAAAGATGGACCAACACCTTGTATTGTATGTGAATATATAGAGGGTGGGTCATTACAAAATAATATTGCAGCTAAAGTTCTAAATGAACAACATAGAATCAATATAATGGTGGGAACAGCAGAGGGATTGAAATATTTACATACAAGTGACAAGTCAGTGCAGAGAAATGATATATTAGAAGCCTTTGAAGAAACTGATTCTCAAAATTCCACCAAAAACTTTTTGCATGGTGATGTTAAAAGTGCTAACATTCTTTTGACAAGAGATTGTGTACCAAAGGTAATATTTGTTTCTATAATTTTATTTCTGCTTAGTCAACATTTTTTATTTTGAACAGATAAATAAAAGCGTATTAAAAACAAATATCATGACCTCCGATCAGCCGACAATATTAATTCCGAACTCAGGCACCATTATGTTTTTCAGATAAAAAAATTTCTAAAAAAGCTTATAAGAACAAGTTGCCCTATCCGGGACTTCATGCGACTAAGTTGGACACCAACTCCGTTCGACCACATAGACAATCCAATTTTAAATAAGACTTTATTTTACAGCTATGTGATTTTGGATTAGCAAAACAATATGACTCAACTTTTGTTACAACATCTCCCATGGGCACATCGGCATATATGGCACCTGAGGGTTTACATGGCACAATTACACAGAAGATTGATATTTTTAGTTTTGGTATTGTTTTGTTAGAATTACTTACTGGACTGAGACCAATTGTAATTAAAAATGGAGAAAAACTGAATATAAAGGACTATGTAGAAGAAAACTCGCCCAATAATGATATTACCAGTTTGCTAGACCCTGTAGTTAATAATTGGGTAAAAGCTAAAGAAATATTTGACTTGGCACAAATTTGCTTGGAAAGAAACCGGAAGAGTAGACCCACTATTGTTGAAGTATGCGATAAATTGTATAAAATAAGAGAATAATGGTGATTTAATTTAGCCACTATATGTTATTATTTTAATTGGATTATCTTAGCTGATCATATTATCAATATATTGCATCACAATTTATTATAATTATTAATTTTACTGTGATAATCTAGTGCCTTTTTGAGATTATAAACATAGCATTCCTCAACAGGTGTTTAAAATAGTTTTTTTAGTTATGGAACAATGGATTAATTTAAAGACTAGAATCTAGAGATAACTTATATTTAAAAAAATGAATTGTTAAATCTTATATGTAGTAAATGTTTTACTTAATATAGATCCAGTCTATCTGTATTTGTTTTAATCTTTCCATATAACATCCATTTATGCATTCCTTTTGTATACAGTCATCTAAATCATAATATATCTGTTTCTGTTCTTCAACACTACATAGTTGGATTAATGTCACAGTGATTTTCTGTATATATTTTGACATATCTTCGTCTTTACACACATATAATACTTTGAGCAATTTAGAAATTATATTATGATTGGATGGCAATTTCCATATACTCCAGCAGTATTTGATCCATTCCTCTAGACACTAAAACAAATTGTCAAGTTTAAAATTAAGAGATACCCATACATATACTATATATTTAGGTGTTTGTCACATAGTCAATCATTACTAGAAAAACACTTTAATCAGTTAAATTTAAATGGTGCTTTTTAAACTTACAAGTGACACACCTAATTAATGACAGTACCTATTGTACTGTTACAATTATGTACTACTGACAGTACAATGCATTGTTCATGGTGCTGCAGTAGACATCTTGTGTGTGACCTCTACAAGTTACTCCAGAAGACCACAAAATGCCTTGTGAGTTATAGAAAAAAAAAGCGTGGTGGATAGACATGGTCTCCATTGATGACGAGTTAATTGTCAGTTCTGAGGAAACCCTGCTGCTACTACTCCCGAAATCTATGATAGGGCTTAGGGGATGATGTGATGTGAAAGTATTTGTTGGAGAAAATTAAGATAACACAAATTTCAATAAAAAAATCTATTTTAATAGTTAAATCTAGTTTAATAGTTTTGGTTGTAATATTTTGATATTTTGTAACTACAAAATATCACAGATACGAGTATGTATGCACATTCTGTATATTATCATGATGCAAGCACCGTGTTAGCAAAAAAAGTTATGAGCCTAAATATATCATTATCATAAAATATATCCTTTTAAGTGTCTGCGTTTTACAAACCCATACTATTTAAACAATACTTTTGAAAATTTAGTAAGGTTGTAAAAATGATTATTTGTTAGATTCATAACATTTCATCATGTAAGTAATTTTTTTTACTGGGTAAGGCAGCAAACAAGAAGATGGTAAGAGACAATAATTGTAGCCTAGACAAAATAGATGTGGCTCAGCTGTTATAATAAAAATGTTATAATGACATCAGATATGCAGTAAGTTTTTTTATTTTTTTTTATGATAATGGAAGGCAAACAAGTAGATGGATTTCCTGATGGTAAGAATTACACGTCGCCTATAGACACCAAAGGTGAAAATGGTTCGTTGCCAACCTGAGGCTGGGATGGTAACACAACAATGGCGAGCACTGACGCTATTGTGGCAGGAATAGGTAAGGCGGTGGTACCAATCCAGGTGAGTCGTTGCAAGACTCTACCACCTAGTCAACGTCAGGTGTTGGTGACAATAGACCCTGTGCTCGCCTCTTACGAGCTGCCTAGGTGGAAGGCAGTTGGCCTATTCTACAAAGGAACCCGGACCAACACGGGGAGTGACGTGCACAGAAGTTTAAAAAAAGAACACAGGTATCTGATTTTCTTATATATGTATATATATGTATGTCCTTTTTTATTATCTCTTCGTCATCAATTAATATTTTCTTTCGAAACATGCCACGATTTTTTAGTCTGTATAATTATTTAGGCTTGGAAAATAAATATTTTAGATTAGCGGGATAATTAAGAAAACTTCTATTTAAAGCTATTGAGTTATTCATAAAAAAAATCCGTCAAGTGCGAGTTAAAAACGGCAACGAAAACAAGTTTGTTATATGGGAGCACTCTTTATATATTTATTTTGTTTCGTTTTAGTATTTTTATTATAGCGGCAATAGAAATACATCATCTGTGAGAATCTAAACTGTCTGACTATCACCCCACCATCACTATACAAATGGCAAAAAAATTACGTTTGTTGTATAGGAGTTGTTATTGTGGCAAAAGAAATACACAAACTGTAAAAATTTCAACTGACTAGCTGTTACGGTTCGTGAGATATAGTATGGTGACAAATAGACAGACAGATGGACAGCAAGATCTTAGTAATCCGTTTTGGTAAGGAACCCTTTAGGTACCCTTTGGGTACGGAACCCTAAAAAAAGAACAGGGGGGTTAGAACGAACACTATCGTCTCGACGCGATCGTGTTGTTTTGCGCGATTTGAAATGTCAAACTCAAAAAATTGTAATAGGTTTTTTGAGTTTGACATTTCAAATCGCGCAGAACGACGCGACGCGACCGCGTCGAGACGATAGTGCACGTTCTAACCCCGCTGATTAGTCTTTGTCCGCATATTATATGCTTTAATTTTTAGGTATTCCTGGCGCTATAATGACTCATCAGGCCTACAGCCACAGGTCAGCGACTCACCTACAACATCTATGGTGTTTACAGTCCACGGCCTTCTCTTGCCAACAGCCGTGTGCTTGATCGCTGTCTTATCTCATTAACAAAATTCGCATATAAGTATATACATTAGAGTAATCAAAACCATAAGTATACCAATTATATCGACACGAAAATGAAGAAAAACGTAATCCGGTCGTGGGCCCGACTCGTCTTGACGATTAGCCAAAAAACCAGAATTACTGTCAAATTTATCATCACATATTATGAAGTCATGATCTTGACATAGGCGCGCTAATGACTTACTGACGGATACCTATGTACTACTGTTTTAGTTCGGAGGAATGACTAATTTGTCATAAAAAGGTACACCTGGCATTACTAAAATTAGTTTTTAATGCCCTTCGTCAAGGTAACAGAAATGTCATCACTCTGAGCAAGATAAAACTGCAAAAAGTTGACTTCAACTTCATTGTGATGTGATAGAAGTGGACCTAATCTGAATAAGACGGTACGTTAAGTACCAAACAAAAAATAATCACTTTCAGTAAGAAAACGGATATATTCAAAATTTCCAAGAGTATAGAATAAAAAATAACAGTGACAGATAGATAACAAACATGGTGATAGATAGACAGACTGGCAGAGCAGACTGGCAAAGTCCCTAAAAACCCTAACCCTAAAAAACCCAAAAAAAATAATTTTAAATGGAGATTAAAATCCCAAAAATAAAACACGATGCAATAAAAATAAATTGTTAAAAAAATCAATATTGCGTAAGTAAATGAATGCCTTCATGTCCATATTATCTCCGAAGAATACATATGCACCCACGATTAGCCGAAGATATTTGGTTCCATGATGTGACAAGTACGCCACCATATCGGTCACTAATTCAACCTCAACGTTATGTTTTTCCGATAAACTGAAAAAAACATACGAACAGACGGACGCTGACTTCGCTCAACTATTGAGTAGGAACTATATCAACGGAATCGGCATCGGTACGAACGATTTTCTTGAAATTTTGTATTTAGAGGATTTCGTGAACAATAAATAAAATGAAATCTAGCTATCATACAAATAACCTGTCTTAGGCCTACTAGAGTTTTGTTGCTAAGAAAATTTTATTATTATCATTGGTTGCCCGGTTCGGTAGCCTTATCTATTATCGTCGACAGGTTATGAAAACCGCCATTAATCGTGTTTTCATTGAAACTCATTCATGAAAAATCTTCTACAATATCATTAGAATACGAAGCTAATTTTAGTATACTGTTTTATGTCAAAATGTGTGTAATAATATAACATTTTGATAGAATAGAAGACAAACGGTTGAGAGGGCCGCAGACACACAGAGAATCACAGAAGCATTGCTGTCTTTTAGCTCTTTTCTTGACGATTCTTTAGTCATGTGTCCGGAAGTACCACCGCTGAATATTTAGAACATTCAAGTAAAACTTATTTTTTATTATATTGAAAGGTAAACAAGCAGACGGATTCCCTAACGGTAAAGAATATACGTCATCTATAGACACCTGGGCAAGTTCACTGGTCTTGTTGATAGCGACCCATTTAACCTGTTAAGGACACAGATGAACGAATAGTTCGGGTTTGGATCAAAACGGGGAATATGCTGTTGAAATAGTTAAAATTCTCGACAACATGACGGTTTTTTTTTATGATAATGGAAGGCAAACAAGCAGACGGAATTCCTGATGGTAAGAAATACACGTCGCATATAGACACCAAAGGTGGAAATGGTGCGTTGCTAATCTGAGGCTGGGTTGGAAAGCCTCTTGCGAAAGTAAGTTAACTGGCTACCTTACCCTCCAATCCAAAACACGACAGTGGCAAACACTGACGTCATGATGACTGGAATTGGTAAGGCAGTGGTAACAATCTGGGGGAGTCGTTGCAAGACTCTATCACCTAGTCAACGTCACGGTGTTGGTGACGCATAAACCGTTGGTCGCCTCTTACGATCCGCCTGGTAGGAAGGCAGTTGGTCTTTTCTTTAATGGAGCCCGGGACCAACACGGGAGAATTATTACATATGAGGGGAATTATTACATATGGGGTTTATAATTTAGTTTTAAATATTTATTTGAAGAGTATATTCGTGAGTTATTCGAGGTATATATTCATGTCAGCCAGAGGTTTCCAAACGTTTGTCTTGGCTCGGTGACACGGAACGGACGTTCCAGTGCTGGTTGTAATAGTAACAAGTGCGATCACTCGATGACCCAAATGGGCAAATTATGAAAACTAGAGCGCGATTACCTTTATAGTTTGTTTGCCGACGAGTCACGAAACAAATCGTAATATTTTATTTACAAACACTCCATTCCTTATATACAAAATATACAACATAGAAATGAACAAATGACGGTACAAGAAAATTCGGATACATACCCTGGTGACAGACAAATAGACATACCTACGGACAGCAGAGTCTTAGTTAAGTCACAAAACATTAATCTCTACTTCCTTTGGTCACATCGCACGTGAACGGCTGGACCGATTTCGCTAATTCTTTTTTTGTTGTGTTTTTCATTGGCAGAGAAAATTATAAAATTGATGAATAGGTACTTAAATACCATAAAAATGATTTCCAAACTAACCTTATCGCTTTGGTAAAAAATAACCTTTTTTAATCTATCCTTATAGGATTGACAAAATGAGTGATGCAAATATCGTCAAAAAGGATGTAAAAAAAATTAAATCCTTTTAATATATTCATAATTGCGACAGGACATCGTATCGGGTCAACTAAATAAAAAACACTTATAAATCTTAAAGACAATATGGCCAGACAAAGTTTCTGTTATATTTGCATAGAGTATTGCGTTGTGTCCCCCTCCTTGCGTCGAACCAGTAGCCAGCCGCTGCAGCACGGATTTAGTCTATAAGCACCACCTCGAACAGCCTACTCGGGGCCCACAATAAGTAAATATTAATAAACCCAAAATGCAGGGGAAATATTTCCTTATGCTTGTGCTACACTGTGTGTGGGCGGAACATTACAAAACTAAACGTAAGTAAGGTTTTATTTAGCGTGCTTATGATCGACCTCCTTTAGAGTAATAGGTAACGGCGGATTTCATAATTATTATATAAATATGCTGTAAACTGGGAAATTTGTTATTGGCAATGTCTTAATACACTTTATAGTATTTGTATTGATATTATTATACAAAAGTGACATTGAAATTGAAAATGAAGTATGTATAAATATAATTTGAACTTTGAGTCTTAATTATTTGACTGTGTTTTTTATTATCAAAAGAATTATTTTTAAAATTGCCCACTGAGTCTTGACTTTTTGAAATTGGCAAAGGGAAATATTTGTTTTAATAAATTAGTTAATTAAAAATCGCGTGCTGTATACTTACTTACGTTCTCTTACTTACTGATTGATTTTTTTAAGATATGTGTTTTGGTAATAGGTGAATGTTTATCCAAATCCAATTAGGACCACGCGGGTAAGCTTCATAAATTGAATTCTCGACCAAAGGCTAGTGTAATCATAAAATATGAATTTATTGTTGTTATACAAGCAAATAATATTTTTTTTAATATTATGTGTAACAAGCACTATTCATAAATCTAACATTACATTCAAAAATTAGTGAATGAAACGAGAATAATTATTTTTTTATTTTATTATATGAATGTTATGTTTTATTAAATTATTTAAACAACTTTAACGTTTTAATTTGTAATTATTACATAAATTTATAAAACCAAATGCAATGTGATATAACTGATTCACAGCACGATATGAGAATTATAATAGAAGAGCTGATTCTGGGTTTTTTGAGTGATACAATAATGAAAAAAAATACACTGTATCTATGTCACACATAAGAAATAATTTAAAATTTATTGGACCCTTTTAAAACTATTATTCTGTGTATTATGCATTTTCGTCTACTTATTTATCACAGTACAATACAGCGAGAAAGTGAAGGTAATGTCAATTCGTTGCACTATGCTAAGAAATTGTGTTGTTTTCCTTGACCGGAGTAAGCCATGTTTCGAAATTTTGAAAATAAACATTAAAAAGTATTGTGTTGGGATATCGATTGACAATAACAAGTTGATCTGATCAGCAATTTTAATTTCTAACCCACAACTAAGACAACTAGAAACAACTAGAATAATAAATTAAATTGATTTACTATAGAAACTAAAGATAATATATACAAACACATATAATATATTCGAATAAATTCAACAAAAAATAAATATAGTTGCTACAAATTTTCTCCTTAAATTCATATGCGACTTAGTTGCGGAAATATTTTAATATTATTGTAAATGCACTGAATAAAATTTATTATACAACGTACTATTTCAATTGTAATAAAATAGCGGTATAATAAGATATTACTTAATATAAAAATGTTTTAGTCGACTTTGCTAATAGGTAGGTACCTATTTTTTTTAATTTTTTTTTTTAATATAACAATTTTATATTTTTCTATTTATATATAAAAGAGCATGAAAATACGATTAATTTGGTGATACGAGTAAAAAAATCATAATTGACTGTCAGCTCTTATTCTATAATACCAGTTTTTGAATGAAGAAAGTCTTATACAAACAATATAAATATACGAAACATAAAACTTTGCCGTTAACCACGTAACCAGGTGAATGTCAAGGCTTCTGACATAATGACCAATATGTTAATGCTGTATCCATCTTGTGTAACCATAGGAGCAACGCTATTTGTAACGTTTGTTTATTTTCAGCTGACTTCATCAAGACATGTTTGAAAAGCGACCCTGACTTCGATGACTGTTCACGGGATTCAGTGCAATCATTGTTTATAGCTTTAGGACCAGGTATGTCTGAACAAACACTAATTATACAAACACTCACACACATATTTTCACGACAAGTTCTTACACGGTGGGCAGAGAGTATATACCTACATACTTGCCGAGCTTCCTCCACATTAACTACTCCTCATAAAATCACGCCGGTTTTGGAGACTATAAAATACTATAAAAATAATCAATAGATAGCTTTTTAATATTTATTAAAAGCGTCTTTTGATAAAAAAGTTGGGATAGATGTCGTGAACCGACATGTATGTATGCCAATATTATACCATCATTAGGAGAGCAGAAGACCGTGCGAATTAGAGAATTTTAGTTTTTTTTTATATGATAGAGCAACGAACAAGTTTATGTGTCTTCTGATGGTAAAATACAACTGTGGCCTATAGACACAATAGATGTAGGTGCTTCGCTGTCTTGTGACCGGGGTATTAGGCCTGACGTGCAAGTCTACCGGCTACCCTACCCTCCAGACCGGAATACGACAATGTTATTATGGCGGCAGATATAGGTATGGCGGTGAATCCCTACCCGAATGATATGTTGCACAGCACGCTACCACCAGTGAAAAACAGACATCAAAGTCGCAGCAGTAGGTGTGGTAATTGCTGCGTCTCAAATTGAAAATATTAATATTGATTCCCTAGTAAAAAGTGAGATAGATGATTGAAATGATATATATTTTGTGTCAGGCTACCAAAAAACGCAAATACGTTTATTACCGTGTGGACTAAGACGATGGGATCAGTTAATCTTACCGGAATGTGCGAGAAGGAATTTTAGATCTTTTAACATTTTAGATCTTTCATTGTTTATTTATACGTTGTGGCAGCGGATTTTCATATAACATCGCAAGAATGTACGAGTTTACGCGTTATATTACAAAATATATAGTTGTGCTAAAGTATTTATTGGATCTTATATTTCTCTAGTAACGGGTAATTTTCCTCGGGACGTTATTGAAGTAACTTCTAGCTCTACGCAAATATATTTAAGTATTGAATAGTTTGGTAATCTGTACATTCAGTCGGTTTGTCGGATGAAAAGTAAAAAAAATCTTATTATTGACCCAGAAATAAATTTGGGTTAGAATATGTGTAGGTTAGTGGAAGATTTTCATATGTACTTAAATAGTTATAATTATTATACATTAAGCCTTGGTAGTATGTACTACGTTTTACATAAGTATACCGTAATGTGCACTTCGACTGGTAATACAAACAAGTAATTTGTAGTTGCCATATTCACTGCGTAAGTAGCCGGTACCATTGGTAGTACCAGTTTTATTACACAACTGCTATGCAGTTTGCACAGTAACTCTTTAAAGACGCTAAACTCCTGGTACTTATTGCCTCATCACCGTTAAACTTCGCCTTTAAGTTTTTTGTTTTTTTCTGTAGTTTGTTTGACCTGAAATTTTTCACATAACTTGTTTTTGTGATAATTTGGCAATCACAAAATTACAATATTGAATTTAAAGATATTATATAAGTCTCTCTCTCTCTCTCTATACGTATTACGTACATATATATA
>DVZL01005943.1:0-11701 GCA_018236625.1 Lasaia peninsularis
TGTGATGAACATAGATGTTTGTATTTCCGGGTCTGGGTGTTTATTAAATTTATTCTTGTATTTATTTAAGTATTTATTTATATGTATTAGCATCGTTGTCTAACACCCATAATACAAGCATATAATTTGCTTACTTTGGGGTTAGATCAATGTGTGTAATTTGTCCAGTAATATTTATATTATTTATATTATATTATATTATTATTCTAAAAAATCCCAGGTGCCGAGCGGGAGGGCGTTCGCCGGTATAATGTATTTCTGACAAAATCATGCCTGTCTTAGTAAGATTTTTGTATACTTAAATGAAATTTCATAGCCAAATATTATATAGTTAATAATTTCAAATTCCAATAAGAATAACATACGCATAAACAACAATTGTTATTGGCAAGTATTTCTTGGCGCCACATTTGTTTACAATATTTATTTCGTCTCGGTACATTCAGTGTTTCTCGAGGTCATGACGAATCTCATTTTTCAACCGGCCAATATAAACAAAATTATTGTGAAAACGCTCGTGAATGAATACGCTATGTTACAAAACGCAAATACTTGGATGTAAATCGATTTGTATTGCATAGAAAATTTTGTTTTTCACTCGACGATTTCTTAAGAATTGACCAAACTACATAAACATCGTATACGGAATTTCATATTTCAGAATTATAAAGTTTAAGACTTAAAATAACTTCGGATGATCTTGTTATGTTGATTTTTACGATAGACTCGAATGAACTTAACATAAATATATATAAATAACGTTAGAGTGTTTGTACCAAAATAACATTTTTACCGTCCTGTCCGTTTGTTCCGTGTAATCTCTGGAATGGCTGGACCGACTTTGAGAGAACTTTAATTGGCAGAGCGGAGTGGAGTAACTTAGGTCACTTTTATCCCCTATATTCCCGAAGGGATAGGCAGAGAGTACATATGCACCCATTATTAGCCGACGATATTAGATCCCATTATGTGACAAGTGGCAAGTCCGTCACCATAACGGGTAAAAATTCCGGGTCTTTTTGTACAATGTTTTCCTTCACTGTGAAAGCACTCAGAAAATGTAGATAAGATCACCGGTCCGGATCACCGGTGACTGACTGACACGACTGGGCTAGAACTTAGACCAACAAAATGGAAGTCCAAAACGCGTACCATTAGTCCACTGAGGCTCTTTACTATATGTCACTTCTGGTTTTAAGTACCTAATTACCTAAGTATATAAAATAAATTCAAACGCGGACAAACGCGCGGGTGAATACTCTACATTCACTGCTCTGCATTTATTGTGCAAGGCATACCGTACATATACTCGTATATACATATATTTTCATTCTTATGAAAATATATATGTACTGTATTTTTTTCGTTTCAATGTAGCCTATTGCCACATTTTAAAGTTACGATTAAGTTGGACTTGTGATATAAATGACGATCTGGGTCATGCATTATCAATTTGATTAGATTACTTAACGCGTGGCTTAATACGTCGAATTAGATAACACCTAGATATACTTACACAATAATATATACATAAGGATAGTTTAGGTAAAGCCCATATATTAAATGTGTAATTCAACATAAAACCATTCGCTAAGTTATTTCAGTTAAGACTGACATGTATATAGGGTACATCCTCATTTTATAAGTTGTATTTGCAAAAGTAAAAAATTAGTGTTTTTCATTTAAAATATTAATATGTAGAATTTAGATCAAAGGGCCAAGGATGAAAAATATAAAGTATAAAATATACTACTGGGTACTTTGGCATGTGATGCCATATTTATGTGCCAAATAAAAATTAATAAATTTTAATGTTGACAATCAAATAGGTTAATTCTAAAAGCGGAACAATCCCGCCCAAAGCGGGACGTATGAACACGTTAATTACAACTGAAAACCAAAAAACACCAAGTCACATTTCATTCCGAAAGGTTGTTGCCAGTGGAAAAATAAATAACGTAATAATTCTCCTCTAAATAAAATAATCACCTCTGTGGTCGAACGTATTCGGTGTCCAGCGTTGACGCATGAAGTCCCGGGTTTGTATCTCAAAGTAATTTATTTCATGCGTTTTTTTCAGCTTGTCTGCTAAAAATAGCTTTGTCTGGAATTTTATTTGTGCTCGATATGGAAATGGACTTGCTACCTGTCCTCATGGGACCTAATATCGTCGGCCAATCGTGGGTTCATGAGTATGTACTGCCTACCCGTTCGAAGATATGAACGTGACGATATTTATGTTAAATTTTACTTAAATTTCCTAAAAATAATTATAATAATAAAGAATCTGGTATCTATAAGTATACCTCGACAGCAGTTTCGTTGTATTACTAGAACAAAAGAAAATTTAACATCGGAAGCTCTTATCTTTTGACCTATAAAAATGTCTATATACCCTTAGATAAATGTATACATATAAAAAGTATGATCAGTTGTTTGCGTGTCCTAGTTTCTTTAATTTTACCACGCCACCTTACATAATATCGACTGAAACGATGACCTACAAACGGTATCCAAATCAAACACAAACCTGTTCGCTTACTCCACTTTATCTTGAATAAATATGTTTGATATACAACGTGTTGTTTTGTATTGGTGAAATATTTCAAAACACTTAATCAAAAGGTGTATTTGATTAATAAAATATATTTTAGTTTAGAGCTTAGCACTTCCATTCCGTTAGTGTAGGTTCAAGCCGCAAAACCGAAATGGCGCATTTGTGAAGTATTTCTAAGTTATATACATTTTCTGAGTGATCTTACGATGAAGGAAAACGTTGTGAGGAAACCCGGATTCGTGTACTCGAATACGACCTAATCTATAATTGGGTCCGGTTTCCCTTTCTAGTTGCAAAGGTTGGATGGCAATTGCTCTGTGTAAAAACTGGCGTCCTTGGCAAATCTCCTAGATTAGGTAGCCGTAAACATTTTTTTCTTATTTGGAGACTAGGCCGCTAAAAAGTTGAAGTCACTCAATTTGGTAGATCCGATCTATATTGTTTTCTCTGAAGACTAAGTGAACGGCATCCACGGCATCAACAGCATCCACCACTTTTTCTTTTAAGATTGAAATTATACATACATACATAGATTCGACTTAGGAACCTCCAAGAAAAGAGCGTACTCATTCCTAAAAGTCTGTACACATCTTTGATACTCCCGGTGCTAGGGATGGTTGCCAGTTTGTGCTCTCCTCTAAAAAAATACACTCAAGTTACCTATTTAACAACGTAAGGCTCGAATTAATCTGACGTGTTCTGGTTCTAACAAAAACAGCGTATCTCAATTACGTAATTAATGTCGAGATGCGTCACTTTTTTATGATTGCAAGTAATTGTGAAAGCTAGGAATGATTAAGATTAGATTATAATGAACTAGAAATAGGAAATGTTACATTAAAAGTATCATCATCATACTTTACTTCTCCACTTCGCTCGGTCTTCATCATCCCTTATAGTTCGTTGGCACACATTTCGCAGCCAGCCAGCGTTTGTTCAGTCGGCCTCCTTTTTCCGTGCCTATAGGTCCTTTGGCGTAGCCCACTCCACGTAGCACTTATTTAGTTATACATAAATAAAAGTCTCAGATTGTGATGAAGATGATGATATTCTAGATAAGCTCTGAAATTAGGTACTGAATTAATTCTAACCAGGGCTAATTCCAACTATTGCAACTTATTAATTATATTATTTTTGAATATTTAGATAGACGGTTTTGTTGCTTTTAAATGTTTTTAAGAGAAACTTAAATAACTATCTTATTATCTGGCTAATGAACAAATAGACCGCTTGCCGCCGTCATTTTAATGTCATCGTGGATAAAACTTATCTTGAGCAAACAACTAGATAGTTTTATTTAACTTTGTTATGATTTTAAAAACACAAATACAGATTACTTCAACTTCTATAAGTGCAAAATATCAAAGAATATTTTAAATAGTGCAAAAAACAGATTGATCATAAAAATAGTAGATATGATGTTATTGGGTGGTGTATTTAAAAGAAACTAGACATAATTACATAAAAAAAAGATAGTACGATTATAAATCATAGCGAGGGTAAACATGTCATTGATCGGCGTTGTTAAGTTTCAATTCGAAGGCTAAGGCATCCGGTAAACATTAGGCCTTACTCCCTGGTTACAGTAGTTTCGACGTAAATCGTGACCGAAAACAAACAGATAGATAAAAGTTTTAAAAATGCAAAAAATATATATCTTCCGCATAGTTGAGACTGACAAATGTGTGATTTTCTTTTTACCGCCCAAGGAACCAATAAGTCATCGCTAACATAAATGAGGTTGCTGTAACAGCTAGTTTATAATATTGTAAAAATGTTGTTTGTTTATAGGAGACCAATTATTGTGAAAAAAATTACGTTAGTTGCAAGATTAAAATGAAATTAAGAGGTAAAAATATTATATGAACGTTACTTTTGTTTCAGATAAGCAACAAGAACTTGATTTACCGATTTTGCAAGGTGAAGAAGTATCTGAACGGACAAAGAAAAAAGAAAAACCTCGTCATGCAGGCCCTGGTAGCACCATGTCACAAGTGAGTTTAAATATATACATGTACATATACATAAGTGCAAATGTATACAATATTTTGACATGTTTAAAATTAATCTTTTGATAATTTTTAATCACCGGCCTTACAGTAAATTATTAAAAAGAAACACTTGTTATATAACTGAATACTTTTATAACTTGTAATTACATTTTACATTTTATTTTTACAGATATCTGGAGTTAAAAGAACACTTACACATACTAACAGTTTCACTGGTGAAAGAGTCCCACGCTATGGAGTTGAAACACCACATGAGGAAGAATTGGGCAGGCTGCTTAGTGACCTCGATCGATGGGGCGTTGATATCTTCCGCATTGGAGACCTGTCCTGTGGTCGACCTCTTACTGCAGTCGCATACACTGCTTTCAACACGAGAGAACTGTTAACCACACTACAAATTCCAGCAAGAACCTTCCTCGCTTTTGCTGTTACACTCGAAGAACATTACGTTCGGGATAATCCTTTCCATAACTCATTGCACGCAGCAGACGTAACTCAGTCAACAAATGTCCTTCTCAACACTCCTGCTCTAGATGCAGTGTTCACTCCTATTGAAGTCTGTGCTGCTCTATTCGCAGCCTGTGTTCACGATGTCGACCATCCAGGATTAACCAATCAATTCCTTGTAAACTCTAGCTCGGAGCTAGCTCTCATGTACAACGATGAATCAGTATTAGAAAATCATCACCTCGCCGTGGCGTTTAAACTCCTCCAGAATGATGGATGCGATATATTTGTAAATCTTCACAAGAAGCAAAGGCAAACGCTTAGGAAAATGGTCATCGATATGGTACTCTCTACAGATATGTCGAAGCATATGAGTCTTCTTGCAGATCTCAAGACTATGGTTGAAACTAAGAAGGTGGCTGGAAGTGGAGTTCTCTTATTAGATAATTATACGGATCGAATACAAGTTTTGGAGAATCTCGTACATTGTGCTGACCTTAGTAATCCCACGAAACCTCTGCCGTTATACAAGAGGTGGGTAAGCTTACTTATGGAAGAGTTCTTCCAGCAAGGAGACAGAGAACGAGAACACGGTATGGATATTAGTCCCATGTGTGACAGACATAATGCTACGATAGAAAAATCTCAAGTCGGCTTTATCGACTACATTGTACATCCACTATGGGAGACATGGGCGGACCTCGTCCACCCAGATGCCCAGGATATTTTAGATACTTTAGAGGAGAATCGAGACTACTACCAGAGCATGATTCCACCGTCTCCTCCACCAGCGCCACTTCTCACAACGCATTCAACAGCCGATGACGATCGACCTGAACAAATCAGATTTCAAGTAAGTTTTATATTTACATATCTATTTAGATTACACAAATTACACTAGACATTGCCGCGGATTCACCCACGTGTGATCTTGAGTCAAGTATAATATGCTATGTAATATACATATATAAATAATTTCATATTTATATATAATTCGACCTACATGCTATATATCTATATCAAGAATGGGGCAGTATTTAGTAATGTGATCTCGGTTTATAAATATGTTTGCTTTTTATTGCCACTTAAATGCTCCAGTTTCTGACCAATATCTTCTCATATTTCTCTACATCATTCTTGTTAATTGCTGGTTTGAATTGGATTTGTTGTGAAACTTCCAGCACTAATCTAACTGGTTAATTAATTAAGCGACTCTCCGGCTATAAGCAACCAGCACTTGACAATCAATTCAGGAAAATGTGAATACCCTAGTGATATCAGCTGATACAACCGATACCCAGATGCAAAATACTTAGTTAAAATTACCTAATGACATGTGCTTTTATGCAAATGAAGTTTTATAAGTTAATTTCCTAAATTAAAATACGAGGTACCTCTAGTATTTTTAAGCCAGCACCAGTCAAACTACCGCGGGCCTCGTAACAAAGCTTAAAGCCACCCTTAACTGTGTAGTCAGACGGTGTAAGTTTAGACGCTACGTAGGTGACCCTACTGTTATTAGAGACGCTTACGGTTTTGTTTTGTTATCGCAAAAGCTGCATCGACAGCCAGTCTACTAATATAACACAATATATTTGTGGGCACATGTTGGACTGGATATGAAATATTCCGATATACATATCTCCGAAAGGGTAGCCGATGATATTTTTCCTAAAATATTACACGTCGCAAGTCTGTTGCCATATTATGTTTTTCAGATAAACTGAGAAAACTTGTAAGAACAAGCTAATATTTGTAAGAGCTCAATAAAATGAGTAACCATTAGGGGTTGGTGCTAACAAAAAAAAATGTTTCCAGGTAACACTTGAAGAGGGCGAGGGATCGGAAGAATGCGAGGGGGAGGGCGATGGTGGAATGTGACGGAAACTACTGGGAATCTGTAAGAAACTCTCTGAAAAGATGCAGGTGTGGTGGAAGCTCTGGCAGTAGGGCGGACGCTAGACCGACCTTTGGTTGTCTCGCGACTCCGCTCGCCGGCCGAGAAGGCGCGAGACTCTTAACGGATAATAATACTTGTTGACGCTTACAATCGAAGTGGAACGAATAGATATCGTGACATTTCGATTATGTTTAAGTATTTATATTTTGTGATCAATATGCAATGTTGTTTAGAGTTACCTAACGAATAAATTTATGTCCCTCCAATGACTGTATAACATTCGATTGTGTAGTGTTTGTATCGTTTTGTTTTGTCTAACCAAAGATGTAAAAGTTCGACTCTTTACGTTCACTTTCAATATATCTATGAGTAGGTCTTAATTCGTAAAGTTAAAAGTCGTGTAGATAGATTTTAGTCGCCAACTCCGTTTATATCGGATTGGCTAAATAAGAACATTGAAAACGCTTATTAATTGGTATGAAAGGGTAATTAATATTGTCATATCATCCACGTTTCTCATATATAATACGGGTTTGAGATAATGTTATTCACCAAAATATGATAGGTATCCTATATATATGATATATTAAGGTAAATTTTTAAAATGCCTTTCACAGTTGTTGTCCTATCTTTCTGAATATTGAATATTCGGACCGGTCTCTACTGAGGACACAGCCGAGTTCATCCTGTTTGAAAGCTTTACTTGTTTTTACCATTTTGTTTACTACACAGGGTTGCTGGATCAATCCCGATTTCTTTTGACTAATGTAAATTTGTTTTTTTGTTATAAAAAAAAGTTGTTTAAAGTGTTAGGCGAATTTTTAATGTATTATGAATGCAACTAACGGCTTTTTATTCTTTTCGTATATTTTTAAATAAAGTATAGGTTATTACTAACAAGTGCATGTTTAAGATTTCTTACAATGTTTTTATTAATTTTCGGTGAAAGTTTAGATAAAGCAGGCCGGGCTTAGCAATATAAGATGAAACAAGTAGCCACAAACTAAGCACAACCATTATCAATAATACGTATGTGTTTGTACGATTTATGTGTCTATGAAATAGTAACATTGTATAAATATAAACTTTAAAAGGCAGTTAGTTTCACATGCAGCTATAAAAATATTATTTATTTTACCTTCTTGTGTTGTACGCATTTCATAGTCATTGTTTTAGTACCTACCTATTTTATATAAGAGCTGGTCTCTACTTAGTACTCAAAAGATATTTGTTTAGCTAATTACGGACATTTTTGTTTTTGGTCCTTTTTTGGTTTTTAGTTACACGGTACATTAAAGTGTCAAGATTAAAGGTCCAATGTACATTCTTTTTGTAGGTAGATTAAGATTTTTTGGCAATTAAAGACTATTAAGGATGTTACCATGTCTATAACTTACACTTGAGGACAATTTAACCGAGCCGCATGCAGCTTTTTATATCAAACGTAAATCAATAAATTTTCAAGATGAAAGAAAAAAAGAATGAAATTATCTTGTTTATACAAAGATCTAAAATGGCCAACCATATCACCGTTGTCAAATGATATTTTTTTTTTCGAAAATTCTAGTAAGTTTGCATATAGGTATTATAATTAAAATCATTATACCTATTTACCTATATAATGCGTAAAATATATATGTACTGCGACGAAAATTAATGACAAATTTTATTCAAATCGTAGGTACAGTTAAAAAAATCATTTTAATGCTGTAATAAAAAAATTATAAATATCTCTTTAAATTTGAAGGGGTTGGCTCGGTTTATTTGTCCGTCATTATATCTAATTCGTGAAAATATAGATAAATCTTTGTCGTACAAAGGCAAAATATGAAACGCTTAAAAATTGTATGTAATAGTCATTACGCTTAGAAACATGTTAATACATAATTGTATGTAAATTACCTTGACTAACATTTGTACCTACTATTCGATCTGTGCTATGTACCTACGTGTGATAGAATATGCAATCTATTAGATATCGTACTTCTTTGTTTTGGTCACAATAAGGACATTCACCTAATTTCCCGTTCAGTTATAAATACTTACCACTTGTCTTCAGACGTTAACTATAAATGTTTCCTAAACATTTCGTTGTTTAAAAAAACATAATAATCCTGTAACTTTAAGCACTAATACTCACTTATACAGAAAAAAAAATTGGTAAATGTCTTTTTGTGTCAATTTTAATTAATGTGCCCCAAAATACTACAAGATGGTTTCTGTATTAAATACAGATACTTAATCGGTTAAAATTTGTTTATTTTACGGTCTGTTTTCTTGTTCTTTTTTTGCTTTGTTTTGTAATGTTGTTAAAACAGACCTATTAATTAAAATTAAATTTTAACTAAGTAACAATTTAAACTATTTCAAACTTACCTACATTGTGCTGAATATTTATTATTATAAAATATCAGATGTTTAGCTGTTGTATAATTAAAAATATTAAGCGTTTAAACTGAAAGTTATTTCCTTTTAAAAAGTAAAAAGGGGAATAAGACACTATTGTACGCTTAAGGGGCCGAATGTTAACATTAAAAATTTGAACTGTAAAACTTCTGTACATCTTTTTTTTATTTATATATTAATAAATTGAGTAAATAGACTTTATGGTTTTAAATTAGAGTCGTTTGGTATTCATTTTATTGATATATCTATTGAAATAATAAATATCTATTTTATATTATATCTACGAAGTTTACCGAATTTTAACGAGTTTAACCTACGTTAACATCAATGCCCCCAAATTTCCCAAATTGATTTCAATGGCGAAATTCTTCCGGTTTCATTACAACTATCATTTTACATTATTTACACAGCGTTAGCTATTTACCAAAGAAAAATATAATTTCGTAATTTTTCTATGTGCATCTGGCATGTCACTTTTTTATTCGAATACCTACTTAAGAAGTAAATGATAAGTGTCACCCAAAATATTTTCAGTGTTATATGTTTGTCAGTATGATGAAATATCTGGATTAAAACTAGTTAATTAACAAGTTAAAAGTATGCAATGCTGGTCATTTGCATTACTTATTATTTATGTTTAAAAATAAATAATAGCTTGTAATAGTTTAAAGTAACGTTTGAGTTGGATTAAAGAATATTAATGTATTTAGAATAAAAAAATTGAAACTCATTGTAATATTTTTATTTATTCTCGTTTGCCATAATATATCTCCAATGGGTTCTTGCATCGTTGTATCGCATACAAGGCGATAAAAAAAACTCCATACAACAAATTACTTTAAGGTACTGACACACGTGCTCCAAAAAAGGCATGCTTATTAGCATGCTTAAAAAGAGCGTATACTAATTACTAACTAGCGTAATATACTCATTACTAGCACTTGCTCATTAAAAGCATGCTTTCGTGCTAGTAATGAGCACGTGTGTCAGTACCTTTACTCATAAGCGTTAGTCAGGGTCTGGAAATGTTTTTGGAATCTCGCTTAAGGAGCAAGAGGAAAAAACCAGTGAATTAAATAGTCACATTTATCGCAAAATGTGGATGAAAATAGCGGATTCTTGAATAAAGGCCACGGCTAGTCGTTAGATGTACGCCCTTTCGTCCAAGACGAGGTGGAACGTGGATGGTGAAAATGGGATGTAAGGTCGGTCAGTCTTACATTTGTGAGAGGCTTAAGTCTAGCAGTGGACTGAAATAGACTAGAAAGAGTATTAATACATACCTATCTGATGTTCCATTTTAACGTTAAAACGGCTGAAGTGATATTAATGATTTTAACACGGAAATAGTTTAGACCTTCGTTTTTATGGTAAACGACAGCGAACAAGCACACAGCTCTTTTGACGGTAAGAGATAACTGTGGCCTAGAGACACCATAGATGTAGATGTTGGATGACATCCGTCACATTTAACACATTTTTCCATTATCAAAATTCTAACCTAGACGCTGTAAGCTTAAAGCTGCACATTGCATATTATTAGGTACCTATTTATTTCAATAAAATACAGTTAACGTTATCAGTATTGTAGAAGTTTTATTACATACAATCCACAATACCGCATCGAACGGTGCGCGCTGTTCTGTGGCCGAAGTGTTACTGATGTACGAATCTACCGGCTACCCTACCTTCCAGACCGCAACACAACAATGTCATAGAAATAGGTAGAGCGGTGGATCCCTATCGGACGAGTTGAGCACAGCACTCTACCACCAGTGGTTTTGTTAAGGGTGACTAAGTTTTTGAATATCCTTTGCTCGCTTCTTACAAACAGCCATCATTCACCGAGACCCGAACTAACACGGGGATAATAATAATAAATCCCCAAAGTAAACAAATTATATGCTTGTGTTATGGGTGTTTGACAACAATACTAATACATAAAAATACTTAAATAGATACCAGCACCAATATAATAAACACCCAGACCCGGAAATACAAATATCTATGTTCATCACACAAATGCCTGTTCCCCGTCGGGAATCGAACCCGAGCCTCGCAGTTAGTCGATGCCGTTAGGCGTGTACGCTAGTCACTCGGCCAACGAGGCGGTCCAAACGTCTAAAGGAATACCCGTGTGTACAATACCAATGGTATTATACCATTGTTATTAACTGGGAGCATGCTCTCCATGAAGGCATAAAAACTGCTTAACCTGATAGATTAAAATATGGGGGCGTTTTCGTAGAAAAACGTCCCGGTTACAAAAT
The DNA here is from genome assembly GCA_018236625.1 of Lasaia peninsularis. Taxonomy (NCBI): domain Eukaryota; kingdom Metazoa; phylum Arthropoda; class Insecta; order Lepidoptera; family Riodinidae; genus Lasaia; species Lasaia peninsularis. The sequence goes on from DVZL01005943.1 coordinate 11,593, forward strand.
GGACTACCATAAAATAAATATTTACAATTTGTTAAATAAAAATCACACGGACGCCCAACGAGTTCAAATGCAGGAAATTATTAACAGTTAGTCCATAGAAATACTTTAT
>DVZL01005944.1:0-11699 GCA_018236625.1 Lasaia peninsularis
TCTGAAAAACATTTAAGAAAAGTTGCCCGACCTGGGAACTGAACCCGGGACCCCACGTGGCTAACGGTCTTAACAGGAGACACCTGTACGGTTACACCACAGAGGCGACATATTTCTAGCTATTATATAATCCACCTGCTGACATGCTTTCAAATTTCATGAGATACAGTGCTATTCATTCACATTCACCTTTTATGTAACCAAAATGTACTTAAATGTTAAAAAAACTGTCAAGTGCCAGTCGGACTCGCGCACGAAGAGTTCCGTATCATAGTCTACAAAATCTTGAATCTATTCCCTCATTACAATGTGATATCAAAGAACTTATTACTATATGAAACACTTTTATTTTATTTGAAAACCGGAGCTTTTTTTCTGTAACGCCAGATCATCAATTACCAGATCAGCATCCCCAAAGGCTCCTTTTATTATAATTTCCCACTTCGTCTACTTTTGTTTCTTACTGTGTGTCACCTAGAGAAACTAGTAATATTTTTGGTTTGTAAAGTTTGGCAGTAGACTTTAGGCACAATAAGGTAGGTAATAGTGGTGGTGGTGGACTAAATAATTGCAAGAGGTCTAAGCAGTAACCACAAAAAACGATTTGAAGACCGTTAACTTTCGGGTAGTTATAATATTCACAGAATATTATAATATACAGATAGAAAGACAAAAATGTTGGTATATATACCGTGTAAATATACATACGTATTTAGTAAAAAGCGGTTATTTTACTATTACATACAGACTCTTCCATTTTATTTGTATAGATAAATAAGAATTTAGATTAGTTTTATTTATACTCGTGATAACTCGGCCAATCAGATAAACTCTGAGCACGCTCAAAGGGGAATGTAGATGATTAGAGGGTCTGAAATTTCGTAGCTCAAATAATATAACCCTTTTACGATGAAATCAAGTCGGCGGTAGGTCTGCTATGGGATAATTAAAACCTTTGCAGTGACATTTATGCTGATGCGAGGATCCAGGCTTAATGAACGAGGGCGGGCTCTTTGACCGAATCTATGGGCTTTAATTAACATTTCCCAACCATGTTTATATCGGACAGTAAATCTTCGCATTGTACGGGCGGAAAGTTTTCATTATCTTTAAATTTATTCACTGGCCTTCCTATATCTTAATCTCAGTTGGATATTTGTGATTGGGCATCCCGTGTACTGTTTGTAATCATTTTACTTGTTGGGGGGTAGATGGGTTCAAAGCCATCGCGTTTTATTAGGATGAGATTCCATGGACTTGACCAAGCCTATTCTGTTTCACTATATATCATTTAGTGACAATTATATCTCACTAAGTGATATATAGTATTATATTTCATATATGAACTGTTTTACAAATATTTATGAAATATTTCTTCATTGTAATTTTTAATTTAAATACCTGTGACTTATTACTGTAGACCGTGTCCTAGCCAAAAATACCATGCAATGGTAATTATTGTTTAACTGGAGGAACTGAATGTATCGGGATATCTAAGAAAAAAGAAGATTTTATAACAAAAATGAAATGATCTAGAATTGAGACATATTTATCTAATAGTGTGAATCCATAATCAAAAACACTGTGTACAAAACCTGAATAAAATATTATTTTTTCTATAAAGAAAAAAATATAATATAATTATGCAGGTTTTATGAAGATTAATCTTCATCATCTTCCGCTTCTGACTTCTGGCTTGATACGAAGTGCTAGGGTGGAACTTCTGTTACACTTAAAGCATTTGAAGGAGTTGGATTATTTTGAACTTGAGAATTTAAAGGACTTTGATTATTTTGTATATTTTGAACATTTGTATTTAAAGGGTTTTGATGGTCTTGAATATCAGGAATTATAGTTTTCTGATTGTTTTGAATATTTAGATTTGTAGTGTTTTCTTTATTTTGATTTATTACATCACTCGGATTTGAAGGATTGGGGTAGTACTGCACATTTGGTTGTACAGGATTGACAAGGTTTTCAATATTAGGATTTGCAGTAGTTTTATAATATTGACGATTTGAATTTAAAGAGCTCGGATTGTTTTGACCTCTTGTATTTGGATTATTTTGATAATTTACATTTTGAGGATTGGAATTACTTTGGAAAGTTGGATTAGGATTTGGGTTTCGATGAACATCAGAATGTATATCATCTCGATAGCTTCGAAATCCTCTAGTGGTTGGATTATTCGGAAAAGATGAATTAAAGTATGTCTGATTCGGATCATGAGGGTTTTGATCGATAATTTGGTCTTTAAAACTATTGATGACAATCAAGAAATACAAATTGACTGAAACAAAAAAAAAAAAACATTAGAACTTTAATAACTTATAAAAATTTTAAATATGTGTGTATAAAATAAACAGTAATGTCTCTCTTGTAATAGTTTACTGTTAGTATTGAAAAAATTTAAAGTTTTATAAATAGACACATTTAAAATAAAACTTTAGAGAGATGTAACAGGTAGGATAAGCACGTCCACTTATATCGTGAACATTACAATGGGTATAATTCACACCCAAGTAGGAAACAAAAAAAATAATTGTCAAAATATGATATATGCTAGTCTGTCATCTTCTGAATTATTAAAGCATGGTAAGGTCATGCAGCCAGATATGCCAAATGAGCATTGGATATCTATTTCCGTAATACATCGACTCACGAATTAATACCACGTTCTTTTAAAAACCGACGATTTTAATCGCAGTCGCAGCAGCTTGGTGCTGATCAATGTGCGTGTAAAAAATACAATGACAAGCCATATAAAAACGCGGTACTGCAATAATACACCGGCTAGCTTTAGCGACGAACCATAAAACTGCGGTATTAATTCGTACGAGTAGGACCTTAGAAGAACCGTTGCTGGTTTTTTAAACACTATTACAATGTATATTATTATTTACTTACTGAGTGCAGCAATGAACATCAAAGCCACTTCAAATGATGTATAGGTACAATATTCATCTTTCTTACATAGGTTCACGGAAAAACCTATGAACGAAACTATTATATTCAAGACCAAAGTAATTGCCAGAGCATACATGTGGATGACTGCTGTTATCCTTTTGTGCTATAAAATAAACAAATTTTATTTACTGTCTGGTTGAAAAAAATCATAAATATATACAAAAACAACAAGATCATTTTCTTACACTATCGGGAAATTCTCGCGTCAGTTGTGGGTTCCGTAGAATATGGACCAATTATGACCATTATTAGAATATGGCTTATCGAATAGGTTGAACATTGGCTCATTTGTTACTAATACCGTATCTAAGACTGGGGAGCCTGTGGCAGCTCGTCTTAATTGTATTACCGATTAAATCTTCCCTGTCGCTATAGCTAGTGTTAGTGGTCGCCATTTTGGGTTTAGCATTGGAAAATAACTATCTCACTCTGTAGGTTTTAGCCAGTCTTACGGTGGCAACTTAATTTTGATGTCTGTATGAGCGTCGTAAAGGTCTAACTATAAGGATATTCGTTTATTTTCCTTGTTACAATTGAATATTAAAGAACTGTCATGATTACTTTTTCATTAGATCACGATTTTTTTTATTATATATTTCAGCATACGTAAGGCTTTAAAAGAAAATAAAACATAGAACAAACTGGGATAGGCAGGGTGACATTTTCTGGTGGTAGGGTGCCCACCCACCTATACCTGTCACCATCATGACAGTGTCATATTTTGGTCCGGGGATGAGGTGCCAATACTTAGACATACATTTACTTACACATTACTTACATTACATGGTTGCCTCTTATCAACATAAGAGCTGTGTGTCTGTTCGCTAACTTATAAAAAAATAGTTTGTTTGCTAACTTACAAAAAAATAGTTTATTTGCTAATTTACAAAAATATTACCTTTATAATTCCAATAAAGAATGTGACAGCAGTCACTGCTGTGGTAACATCACATGCTATTATAATATAAGCTAATATACTCAATATGAAGTTCTTACATCGAACCACCGCTACATATCCCAGGGAAAATAAGCCAAACTGAAATAATATTAAAATATAAAATGCTTGTGGAGTAACGCTTGCGGAACGCATTCGTAATAGTGAGATCAATGAAAGAATCGGAAAGTGTCGGTGTAAAGATGAAAAAGGGCATGCAGCTTTGAGGAAAGATTAACAAAAAAAAAATGCATTTTTTATGGAATCAGACAAACAAGCAAACGTGTCTTCTGATGGTAAGTGACAAGCGTAGGCCACGCTTGTCCACCACATAGACACCATAGATGTTGTAGGTACGCCGCTGCCCTGTGGTCGGGCATGTTAGACATTATGTGCAGTCAACCGGCTACCCTACCCTCCGGACCGGAACACAATGTCATTATGGCAGCAGGAATAGGTAAGGAAGTGGATTCCTACCCGGGCTAGTTGCTGCACAGCACTCTACCACCACGGTTGTTTCTTACCATCAGAAGACCGGTGCCTGTTGGCTGTCTTATCCCATTAAAAAAAATGTATATATGTATATTAATAATTTGCTCTATGGTTTCCACAGTTGGAGCTTTGTAATATTCTCGTATTATAAATATATTCATTATTTTAGACTTTCCGGATTTCCTGCTTGTAGCCTTATGCATTTGGTTTTAGTTTAAAATTAATAACCATTATGATTATGGTAACACTTGAGGTTGAAGGTTGAAAGTGATTTTTAGTATTTTTTAAGGTAAGTGAGTATACTTTTCGTGTAATTGTCTAAATTATCAGCTAAAAATAAATTAATGAATACGAAATAGATAAGACATTGGATATTTTGATTAGGTCATACTCACAACGCCAACTAAGCATATTATGATACAACCAACTTTTAAACTAAACCAAAAACAACATTTGTTAACTTTTGGTAAGAAATCAAAGAATTCCATATTATAATTGAAGTCCACATTTCAATATTAGTGAGTTTGTTTTTAATGTTTTGAAATGTCAAATATGACTTGACATTTTAAATGGGATTTGAAAGAAGGAAGCATTTGCATAAAAAACAAGAGTTATAAAAAAGAAGAAGAACAAAATAAAAACATGATGATTATAAAAGTGGCTTGTTGTGTTGGTAAACAAAAGTGGTATATTTGCGTTATGTTAGTAATATTTGCGTTATTTCACGGCCCCGTTTTTATGCATTTTTTTAAGAGAAGGAAGGAAAAGAAAGAGACAACCAAACGAGAACTCGTCTAAAGTAGGAACTTACTTAAAATAAGGATGTACAATATTGATTGTATGGCTTAAACTAAAGTAACTTAATCTTGGAAAAATTAAACAATGTAATCAAACTACACAAACTAAATACTTAGAAATTTTGGATTTTAATAGGTAAAAAGTCTAGGTGCTTCTAGAAGTCAAAGATTCTTTTCAGGGTTGATGTTGAACTTTTTGGGTAACACATGTTTTTGGGCCATGAAACCGGCATATGACGGTGGCGAGCATTCAAGTTACGGCGGAAACGTTATCAGTCACTGTGACAGTCACAAGTTAATCGAGTCCCGGCTTTTACGAGCTTACTTAAAAGGTATCCTGAATCAGAGAGGAATAAAAATACCTTTATTTTTTGTATAAAAATTAATTTATTTTAATGTAATAAATATTTTCGTGAATTACTCTAAAAATACATTTCTTAAGATGTGTCACTAAGATCTATATACACTAAATGTAATTTAATGTGTACGTATAATTTTATTGAAGAACCTTATACAGACATTTCTTCCTTGAAACTATTTATGACCATTAGAAAGTAGATATGAACTGAAACAATCACACGAAATAAGAAAATTACCTATTCGTAGTAGACTTTTTTGGTCATCGAAATTTGTTTATTTTTTATCGGTATTTAGTCGGTGTTGGCCTTTGTCACGGGTTCGTTTGTACTTGTTGATGATTCTTGATCGAAGACCGGTGATACCTACTTCAGAGGTGGTCCCATATAAATCCTAGCGCAATTGCTTCAGCAGTTTTTGCAAAATTATTCATTTAGATGACATGATAATAAAATTAATGTCCGCCAAGTGTAAGTCAAATTCGCGCATGGAGGGTTCTGTACCATCTTAATATTTATTATTTATAAAAAAACAGGGAATAAATCACGAAACTTTATTAATGAGACTTTCATTCACAATTTTTTAGTTTAAAGTGAATAAGTAATAAGTAGATATTCTCAAAGCGACTCATAGTCGTTATCGCGATTTAATTATAGATAGTGACATCTATCTGCTCTTGAGATACAGCCGGATAGACAAATAAATGGACAGCGAAGTGTTAGTAGTAGGGTCCCGTTTTTGCTCATCGAGTACGGAATCCTAAAAAGCGGGTGACGGGTTTTAAAGTGATATAAGTTTATACGGGTATGTTTTTATTTAAATCTTGAAACTTACCGAGCGCACTTATCATAATCCCGAGATGAACAGTGACAATAATATGCTGGTTTTCGCATTTTGTATTCGTTATAAATATGGTTGATAAAAATTCAATTATGGATATCACCGCATTCAAAATAAAAGTTATAATTAACGAATACATGTGGATCATAGCAGTCAGCTTCTTGTTCTAAAAAATTGAAGCAAAGACTATAAATAATAAGAGCAATCATTCAATTGATGAAAATGTCTGAATTTCGGAGATGTTTCAATTAATTTTTGTACAGACTTTTTATATGAAAGCTTGTAACTATATGAAATAAAAAAACTGAACAAATATAAAACTATTTCTTAACTCATTTCTTTCGTAATTTTCGTAACTTTCGTAATTTCTAAATTGCGGACAATGAGTTTGGTTGCACTGTGATATATTTGTTTGAAATTATTATTCTAGTTATGCCCCAGTAAATCAATAAATAAATTCCAAAAATCAGTTCAAAATCTATAAATAACTTCCAAGTAAATTAAAAAAAACTCACTATGATAATTCCTACAACAAAAATGAAAGCAGTGACTGCCGTACAGGCATTAGAAATTATTGAAATAATCCTCAAAACTTTTATGACGTCATTGGTACACTCTGTGTATTTTTTTTCAATACTAACATAACTAAATGGAGGAAAGCTGAGCTGAAATCAGAAAAAAATAAATCATTATTTTCATTAATTCATTCGAATTGGGTATCATTATAATAATAATGATTATTTTACAAGTTTTGCTACCTAAACACATAGTGGCATGTCCAACCAAGTGCAAAGTGACGCATATTTGTAATAATATTTTTTGATCAATGTTTTGCTACTTTTGACCTCTTCACATCGCAAAACTTTTTAAACACACCAACTTAGTAAAAATGTAATAGGCTTACTTTAAATAAAGACATCATAAATATAACTAACAGATAGGGATATAGTAATTTTTTAATCTGAAATACTGGCCAATTGACCCTTTCGCCTACATATTATATTATCTACTTCCAGAAGGTCTGGGAGTGGGCCTGGCCTAAATATTTGTTTTTAAGGTTATTATATTAATAAAAAATAAATAAAGAACTGAAAATTATTAATAATAAGCATTATCTGGTATTCATGGGCGGAAAAGTGATCACTTACTCTTAAATAAATTATTTGCCCATTAGGTTATCATTTTACATTTATATTTTTGATGAATTTTTTTGATTCTCTAATAGTTTTTTATAACTTTTATTGAAGTTGTTCAAGTATTAAATAAGCTAACGAAAGTGGGAAGCTTTAATATATTTGCGCTTTACGTCCATGTTTATACCATAAAGCTGAATATTTTGAAGTTTAAAACCCCCCATTATTCAACATCTATTTTGTTCTCATATGGCTGTTCTCACTTTCATATTGGCCAGCTTGATTTAACTTAATCAATTCTACAAAACTCATTAAAAAGTCTGGCCAATTCAGAGTGAGTTAAACATTCTACATATTGGGGACAGGTCTTTTAAGAAGTGTAATTTACATATTGTACCTTTGGCTGCTATAACTGCTATTCTACATTCTTGACTGAAACATGACACTGTCAATATATAATATCTACTCGAACAAGTTGCTGCATACTACCGCCAATACTCTTGTAGATAAGGCTATACTTACAATACCTATCAAACATATAATAATGCAGCCAACTTTTAAACTGCAGCAAAAACAACATTTTTCGACCCGCGGCAAAAAATCGAAAAAACCCATATCCATATAGGTGCGAGTGATTCTTTTGAACTGTTAAGTTAATAAAGGCCGATCAATTCACTAATCTCATTGAATATTATAACTTAAATCCGGGTTATACTGAGACATAACTATGACATTAATGTAACATTTTCATTACCTACGAGGGAAAACAAAATGTCAACACTATGAATGTCATAGCCATGAAGCTAAAGCTACCCTAGATCAAATACCGCCATACGAAAGACTTAGGTACCTTTATATAAATTTAAATAATGTATTAAATCTGTAATAAAAAAAATACTATAATGTGGCATAATATTTAGATATTAAAAATGCTTGCGATTAATTACTGCTCTTCTTTAATTTATATTGTTGTTGTATAATGTTAAATTTATGTACTTAGAAAATAAGAATAAAGGCAAGCCCGCTGAGTTTCTTCCGCCAGATCTTCTCTGTTAGTGGCCGCGTTCCGATCAGGTGGTAAATTTTAGAATAATATAGACGCATCCCAAGAACCACTTGTAAGATACATATATATGCAATAAAATATTTTCTATTCTATTCTACAACCGGATTTGAACGCAGCCACTCCCTGAGAAAATTCAACGAAATAAACTCAGGGAGCTTGCCTTTTTTAATTTATTTGTAACAATTTGCTAAAAACTAAAACCTTATTACGTAAACATCAGTCATCACATATAATAGATTGGTACGAGGAGCTCAAGCATTTCATCAGCTACATATTCAAAAATCTTATTATCCTTTTTTGTATAATTTAGATTTGATATATTTTTAAATTTATCTAGTAGTAGATCTTTTATATTACACTTATTAATAACGACGACCGGTCGCCAATATCTAAGTTATGATGAAAGTAAAGGATGTAATCTTGTCTATCTTTCTATCCCCAATGTTAAACACCTATCTCATTCTTAATAAGGTCGACTATCTCACTCTCATATACCCGGATTATTTTGACCGTCATCTTTACAAAACTTGTAATAGAGATTGGGCAGTCTAGTATTAAAAACAAAAATATAATTTTGACTGCCAACTTCACTAAACTCGCAGAGAGAGTCGACCCTATTGAAAATGAGATAGATGTTTAAAATTGGGGATAGAAAATTGTAATGAAGATAATCTTTAGATTACATCCTTTAGTTTCATGAGATAATCAAACACAGTACATACCTACGCATCAGATTATAATAGTTTGTTTAGCTAAACACACTATTATAATCTGATGCCTACTACTATGTTTGATTATCGTCAAATTAGTTTTTGAATGAATTCTTTGAGCGTACTGTTGTGACTTATTCTGAGAGCTTTTTCCATTCTTGCACTATTTTCTTAACAAAAAATGTTCTTCAGGAGTTTTTTTTACAATGAATCAGTTTTAAGTAATATCCACAAATTTGGTTGTTATTGTTTAGTGTTAAGAAATCTTGCAGATTGGGTACAATATAAAAGCTATTAAATATTTATGTTTCAATCAGACAATCTACCTCAGTTCTTTTAATCAGAGCAAAACAGTGACTAGCTTCGAGAGTCTATCAGTGTCAAATTTAAAATGTTTTAAGTCGTTCTAAGGTACCAATGCGTCACGTAGGCTATTAAATAATTAGACACATAAAATGTTAAAAAAATAATCAAACACCTTTTCAGTGGAATGAGCCAAAATAAACAAGATATCAAAGTATAATATTTATAATAATAAACATTAATAATAATAATTCATCTATACAGTATAGAATATTCATATAAACTACAATTACACTCTTGTTCAAACTCGTTCAAAAAGTATGTTTTCTTCACTCCATTTCATCCTTGTAGCTATTTACGATAATAAGAAAATAGATATTGACTGAAAAAGAAAATATTTTGTAATTGTATGACATCCGTACTAATATTATAAATTCGAAAGTAATTCTGTATGTTACGCTTTCACGCCTAAATCACTAAACCGATTTTGATAAAATTTTGTATAGAGATAGGGTAGACCTTGAGGAAGGACATAGGCTACTTTTTAACCGACTACATTTAAAAGAGGGTATGTTTTTACGCGATTAGTACTATAAGTTGGAAAAATGTCTGCCGTTTGAAAGTTGTCTGTATTATTAAAATAATTCGCGCGGGCGGACAGCTAGTTACATATATATACCTATTCTTTGCCAACTACACTAGACCAGTGAAGAGAAATAAATGTCATGTTGATCTTAAATCTTATCAGATAACAGAAATAATTCAAAATAAAGTGCAGCAAATTTAATTTCAAACTTATTAGCTGAGAGTACTACCTCCTTAGTACGTACCTACGTTATCGTAGTACTAAACCTAAACTAAGGTTTATGGCCATGTTGCCACATCTATCATAGTAAAAATACCATGGTGCAGAGATTTAATTGCACTGCAATACATAAATCTTCCTGATAATGTTTCAGTAATCTTTAGCTACCTAATAAATTAAATCATCATCATGCCGATATCCCTGAAGGGATAGACAGAAGCACCTACATAAACAATATTATCTCATGTTTAATATCGACTCTTCCTCCTTATCGGAACACGAAAATAAAGAGTAGGTACCTACTTATTAATATTATAGTAAAACGCGAATTTAAAAGAGCTGAAGCCAGAAATTATTAATCAAGCGATGGCCATTGTTCGCATAATGATGCTATAGTCAATAATATTTATAACTAGCTCTCCGACCGCGTGCAATATTTTAATAACACAACTTTCAAAGGGCAGACATTTTTCCGACTTGTAACAAATTGCGTAACCTCTTCCAGTAGTCACTTAAAATGTAGCCTATATCCTTTCTCAAGGTCAACTCTATATCTACGAAATTGAATCAAAATCGGTTCAGTAGTTTAGGCGAGAATGCGTAACAGACAGAAAGTCATTTTCGCATTTATAATATTAAGTACGGATTACTAACAATACTAGCTGATTCCTGCGGCGTTACCCACTAATAAAAGCTAATTAAGCTCTCCCGTGGGGACTCGTCACGATATCAAGTAGACAAAGTCTTCAAGGTTTTACATATTTCAATGCTAAATTCAACTGACCGATTTTTAAAATGAAATTTAGCATTTATTATGTACAATACCTAGTTATAAGAAAAGCTAGTTGTGCCCGCGACTTTGTCAACGTTTATTTAACTTATTTTTTAATTTTGTTTAAATATTTTATACATTTCTAAAACGAAATTCTAAACTAAAATTATCATAAGCCGTTCCTTAATACATCAACTATCTACCAGTGAAAGTCCCGTCAAAATCGGTCCAACCGTTTCAGAGATTAGCGGGTACAAATAGACAAAAATTTTAAAAATTACCTATACCTTATAAATATACATACCGCATTTAGTAAAAAGCGGTTATTTTAATATATTTTTGCATATATAACATTAGTCAAAATTAAGTGCAAATAAAAATATGTATTTTAGCATGAAGCTCTAGGTGACTGGAGATCACACTCCCAACAGCGTCTATCCTGAATATTTTTTTTTTTTTGATATAGACTAACTTGTTGCTAACCGAGTGGTTCTTACAACTTCACCGGACTTTGTGGGCGAGC
>DVZL01005945.1:0-11698 GCA_018236625.1 Lasaia peninsularis
CATTACGTATTGTCAAATAAAAGTATCAAATGTCAAAATGTACGCAACTGTCATTCTTTTTACTTATAATATCACTGAGTTACCATAGCAACACCTTAATCTCAGTGTAAGTTTGGTATTGTTACTCCGAATGTACTTCGTATTTATTAATACCGTTTTTAATACGTAGATATTCCGTGACTAATTGAGGATTAACTACTCCCGATGTAACGTTGGAGTAAGAGAAGAATAAGCAATTTTTATTAATAAGACTATTAAAGTATACGTTGTTTCATTTTTAGCCTCTCGCTTGTATCAACGTTGTATAATCTAAGAAAGCAGTCAGTCGTGTTCGATTTTTTGAAGATCTCCGGAAAACGTTTCCCGGTTCGAGGTTTGTTTTTAATTTAAAAGAACGTACCTTTTGAGATATGAAGTCGGTCATCTCCCGGAAGGTGTTGGGTACGGGCAAGCCGCAGGCGGCGCGCGTTTCAAGGTACCCGCCTAACCCGTGGTCGCGACCGCGCTGGATGTCCGTCGCGCGCAAGTCACCGCCGAATGTGTTGTTCCTCCTGTTCGAGGATTTATCCTTTAATATATTTTAGTACTAGACTAAAGGCAACATCATCTATATAATAAAAATGGATCGCTAAATGTGTTGATAAGCCCAAAACTCGAGAACGGCTGAACCGATTCCGCTATTACTATTTATAATATTCCTTGAGGAGTTTCTACGTAAAGAAAAATTTAAGAAGTTGTCTGGAAAAGTCGAAAAAGAATATTCCCATAAAATTCTCTATATTACCATAAAAAAAATTCGCAATAATACCTAAAAATCAATTTGAACTTTAATACCGTTCTATAAAGTTTAAGTGTTAGTGGAGGGGTTCCGGGAAGGCAAAATAATTGAGTAACGTTAGTATCGTATAAGTATTAATGTGAATATTTATCAATATCTAGCATGAAAGTTGTTCAGAACTTACATTACCTAAATTGAAAAGAGAAATCATTATTTTGGTTTTGAATTCAACTTTCTTTCCTTAAGTGCGGGCGATACGAAGTTCGCCAAGACAGCTAGTTCATTATAAAAATTCACATTTTTCTTTGTTCGTTGGAAGTTTTTCTATCGAAGTAAGGGAGTAGTATCTACAGAAACCTGGCGGTCGACATTTACGACGTATAAATTAACCTACTTTATGAAAACCAGGTACATACAATATCATACAAAATTAACAATGATAGCTAAAGGAAAAGTGGAGGCGGAAGTACCAATACGTACCCGGGAGTGGCGAACCTACTGTGCCTTTTCGTCCAAACAATTATTTAATGAGGCCACACGTGTGAGACCGAATAATTTTAGCTTCCTGATTAATGGGAAAATTATAATACTATCGACTCGATATTCTTTATTTATTGCAAGAAAACATCTTTTCCGCCCGACGTCCCGTTGTAGTATTATGTAGTATAAGAAAAAAGATTCGTAATGAACAAACCGATGTAGAAGTTTTTTTTTTTCACAACGAACAGTCACACGGGTCTCCTGATGGTAAGATACAACCGTGGCCTATAGGCACTATAGATTTTGTAGGTGCACCGCTGCCCTGTGGTCGGGCTGTTAGACCTTATGGGCAAGTCTACCGGCTATCCTACCCTCCGGACCGGAACACGACAATGTTATTATGGCGGCAAAAATAGCTAAGGCAGTGGATTCCTACCTGGGCGAATTACTGCACAGCACTCTACCAGTAGTGGTCATGTTAGTAGTGACCCAGTTAACCTATGCTCGCCTCTTACGAGCTGCCTGGTAGGAAAGCAGTTGGTCTATTCTACACAGAGGATCCGTACCAACACGGGAAAAAATCCAGACTTCGATCGAAGTACTTTTATTGATAAAAGTCTGTCGTGTCAGCTTCTACTAAATAAATTAAAATAAGACTTTGAAAAACTAAAAACTATTTTTTTTTACCTAAAAACAATAATCTCTATCTCAATCTAATCTGTGACCTATTATCGAAATGCACATCGCGGTTTCCTAAGGGTTAAATATTTCTATACTAAGTGACATTCTGTGTTTGTGTATATTAAAATCTTATGTTTATTGAAATAAGGTGCAAATTCGATGTTCGTGTATCGTAATTTCAGCCGGTCGATACTTACCGCGACACCCATCGCTACGATTTGCATTACCGAAATTGTTCTTTTCATGATATTTGCGAACTCATCTTACAGTCTGAGGTCCTGGTACTTACTCATGTTTTGTACTATTGTGGAAATAATAAAAATCTAAAAAATCTCATCATACCCTTTATACTCAGGGGGTAGGCAGAGGTACATAAACACTCACAATTATCCGACGATATTTTATGACGAAATTGTTATTTTCAAGACATTTGCAAACTCATCTTACAGTCTGAGGTCCTAGTACTGGTTGTTTTTACGAATATCGAAATAATAAAACTCTCAAAAATATCGTCATGCCCACATCCCCGAAGTGGTAAGCAGAGATACATATACACTTATGATTAATCGACGTTATTAGAATCCAGGTGGCAAATTATTATGGTACATAGTACAATCTCAGCCAATACATTTTTCAGATAAACTGAAAAACTCATAAGCTCACTTTGATGCACGAGGTGTCGGTTTCAATTCCCGGGTTGGAAAACTTTTCAGTTTTTTCAGCTTATCTGATAAACATAACATGGCCTGAGACTTTACTTATGCCCGAAATAGAGAAGGACTTGCCACCTGCGACATGAGACCTAATAACACGGCTAATCGTGGGTGCATACGTTGCTCATTCCCTTTCAGGACATAAGCGTGACGATATTTATTTTGAATTCTGTAAAGTGGGACCCATTCAAATTACGTTTTTATACTTAATTAACTTTTATAGAATTTTTCATAGCTCCATTCGGAAAGGTAATAAATCATTTGAAAATTAATAATTAATGGCGCAGCACTCGTAGCCGACGGCTTGTTAATATCAAAAGTAAATACAGGAAAGGGGAATTTGGAAGGGATGTTTCTGATTTCTTTTTCTTAAAACACTTTTTATTCTTTTTACTTATCACTGACTTTGGAATAATATGGACGTACCCGATCGATTAACATCAATTTTAATGCTTTTTTCTGTGACTTAGGTATTAGTATAAATTTACAAGTATTTATTTATTTATTTATTGTACACGTGCGATATTGAAGAGGAAATCACAAATAACAAAACATCACAAAATTCCTTTTCTTAAACTTATCTCTAAAAAGAGACAAAAAATCTTTTAAAAATTTTTGTGTATCATTAATATTTAAAAAGTTACAGACTAACAAAATCCTATATTAATACAATGTTGTATTTTAATGATTATATAAAATACAGATTCAAATATATGATACATATAATATATGATATAATAAATATGTAAGTGTACCCAGACATTATATAGGATACCCTAATAATTTCGTAATACTTAGTTTGGCGATCACAATACCTAAATATATCTATAATAAAAAACATTTTCATTATTCTATTATATTATTATTTTACTCAACTAAATGTATCAACATTAATAAAATATTGAAACTTATATATGCAATTAATAAATTAGTATATACCAATTAATATACAGTCTATACGATTTTTTTCAAATTCATAATTTTATTTATATTTGTTTACATTATGCCTATAAAGGTCGAGTAGAATCATTGTTGGACATTTATTTTTCATTAACTCCACAACAAACGTCGTGTTCATGATTTTCCACGGAGAATATGCTCATCGATGTCACTCGCCACCAGGTGGCGCTGGCGTTGTTGGAGTAGCAACGCGCGCCGGGTACAGCTAGTATTGTATATTTATAACTTAAGGAAATCCTTCTACACATTTTTCCTCCAGTCCCCTAAAAATACAACTACATCATGTCCACAATATTTTAGCGCTCACCCTTTATGTGGATGAAATCGAAGGGATCAGGATACAGCTGTTTCGATATTAGCAAAAGACCCATTCCTTGTTTGCATTTTACTTTCATTGTTTTTTACCATTAAAATAAAAATTCATTTTTCTTTCAATGCCTAAGGATGTTTTTACCCGACTACAAATGGTGGGTATGTTTTCAATGGTGTGCATATATAAGTGAACATCGTTGTCGTGTTCCATTTATAAAGCAGTTGATAAAATATGCCTAAATATTTTACTAATTCACTTATTTTGTATACCTTCTAATATTACAACAAAGTGACTCTTAGTATCAATTATTTGTAGTAAAATGTAGAAATTCATTATTAATTAATGTAATTGGTACGTGAACGGTGAAACCAGATAGTGCTTGGGAAAATAGAAAAACACACCCTATTATTTTGGAAAAAATAAATATATCTACCTATCTAGTCTTGTGGAGACCTCGTGTTCTATTATGGCAGACTTAATGTTAGTGCTTGTCATTATCGTACCTCGGTTTGAATTATGAGGCAATAAAATCACGAGATCTTACTTTCCAACCCGGGCAACGCACCGTTAACATACTAACATCCGTTCACTTGTTCGCTTACTTATTGTTAATAAATACATTATCTACCAGCCTTATCGCTTATAGGAGGGAACCAAGTTCTAACAAAATTGTTCGGGATTATTGATAAGCTGAGCAATAATAGCTGTAGTTATATTATCCCAACCTCGTAATGGCCACACCACAAAACATCTTTGGTTAAAGACTTGTTTGATTTCTTCAATTAATACTCCGTTGCGTAGTTTTAAAGATTTAAGCATACATAGGGATATAGGGACAGAGAAAAGACTTTGTTTTTTTTATACTATGTAGTGATAAGCATCTATACAAATAAATAAAATTGGAGTGTTTTTATGTAATATTAAAATAACTGCTCTTTACTCAATGCATAAGTATGTTTGCAATGTAAGTACATGAAGCAAAATGATATTTTTTGGAATTCTTGTCCGTCTGTCTGTTTCTCTGTTTGTTCCCACTAATCTTTGAAACGGTTGAACTGATTTTGGCGCAACTTTTACAGGCAGACAGCTGATATAATACGGAGTAGCTTAGGCTACTTTTATTTTATGTATAAAATAAATTGATTAAATAAAAACGCGGACTACATCTTACGTTTATCACTAACTTTATTCTCCAAATTAGAATACGACAATGGCGAAAATCGGCAACTACCTGCACTGTCCTACCCTGCGGATTGAAATACGAAAAAACTCTACTATACGGTCACAATCATGGTGTTAATAATAGATTGATAACTTTTCTCTGACCAGCTACCTGAATGTAAACCTGGATGAAGACCAATTTATGTAGGAAACCCGTTTCATAATATTCTGGAATCAATTCATAATAAATATTTGTCTAAGACCGAAACTAAAATCAAACATTTTTGAAACCGATAACATTTGTGACATCCAATCGTCACTATGTAAACAGAATAACACCGGTGATGTCGATATCACTAAGCGGAAAATTATGAAACGATCAGGGGTCCTCCTGATCGTTTCATAATAAAAGCCAACAATATTTTTTCTAGATAGTTTTACGTACTTGTTCTAAATAAATAAAATATCACAAATATTGTGACGCTCATATCCCCAAAGTGCTAGGCAAAAGTATGCATCCACGATTAGCCGATGATATTGGGTCCCATAATGTGGATCCAACAAGTCCGTCGCCATATCAGGCACAAAATCCATAATTTCGGCAACATTGCGCTTTTAATATAGTTTGAAAAAACTAATAAAATAAGTTGCACTATCCGTGAACTCGTGCGTCAAAGTCGAACCGAATGCGTTCGACCCTCAAAGGCTATTAAACAATAAATAGAAACAACAATATCTAGAAACTCAGTTACTTAGAACTCAGATTGACACCCCGAACAAAAAGTGTTTATATCCAATTACGTGTACCGTATCCGCTTTCGTAACATTATTATAATATTATTTGCGTATAAAATATCATATTATTTTAATTCAAAACAGAATATTTAACCGGAAATTGTCACGGAAATTTATGTGAAAATGTGAAAGCGACTCGTGACGCCATCTAGTAGCGAGGGGACGGTACTATGCGAATCGTACGGATTCACTTGAAGATTCACGCACACTATAAGTAGTGTTTGTTTTATAAATATTTATTTATATACATAATAATAGATTAATTATTAATTGTTTGACTGTGTGTAATTAATAAGTATTGTATTACCGTCTATAATTGCGTACATAATTTATGTATTATTATTGTACAAATACTTAAATATCACCTTAATTAAAAGACCATATTAAAAAATCGATGAACAGATTTTTTAAATTATTTTCTTTTTTTATTAAACGTTTATTTATTGTGCGAGCAAACTGAAATCAATGAATTAGTTATAAAAGAGATTATAAAATAAAAGAAATTGTTATTTTTTTGCCTATTTATTTTAAAGAAAATAGTGCTAATGCATCAAAGGAACTGGCTACATAAAATCTTCAGATCATTGTTGACAAAAAATCGATATTATTTTTTTTCTTATTTTAGGGGAAAATGATAATAAAATCAATGAATGTGTCGATCAAAATGTTTTTCCAATCACAATACAGACCTAGTAACCGAATTTTGGGTGACGCGGAACAAAAACTGACCTACATCTGCGCCCTTCCGAGTTCAACCACCCCTGCCGACAACTGAGACGCTCCCTACGCGTCTTGCCCTTTGGATTTGGGCTCTACACTTTCTATTATTTCAAGGTGATTGCATATTGTTGCATTCACTTAATGATTTATCATTGCGTTTTGTTACAACATAGCGTGAACATACATGCCGGCAAACGACGTACAACACATGGGCGATGTAAACAAGTGTCGGCATGTCGGCAAGAGCGCTGGCCAGTCGATAGCGCCGCAAAAAAAAGCGCATCCTATTATCGACTACAACAAAAGGACTTGTGCAACGATACCTAAGTACACATCTCGATTCATCGTCTCAACTCGATCCGAACCGATCCTATTGGGCGCCCCACTGTCTCCGCGGGGGAACGGGACGGAGAGCTCTACGCGGATAGTGAGAGACAAGGAGGGAGACGGTCATCTTAGTAGTCGCGTAGCGTCCCACTGGGCGGGGCCGCGCTAAGGAGTGAGCCTCAGATGCGCGTAGTACTGGTGGGGCCTCTACCGAAGGATCGCACTGCAGTCGTCTGTCGCGGCTACGACGCGCGCTCGTGGCTACGCGATGTCAGGATCGCTTACGTAATAAAACTGGACGAGTCAGTTTCTCCGATTGTTGTGGATAGTGAACTATACCTAGTGCAAACATTTTTCGCGCTCCCCGAGTGAACTTGTGCTTTTGTTTTGACTCGATTTTGGATTGTATTGTTTTACTAGAAACGTTTTTTTGTTATGGACATGTGTGTTGTAATAGTTTACAAACAATTTGTGTTTAATTGACTTGGAAATATAATGTGGAATTAACATTTTTTTACGTGTCGACTGAATGTAATGTAAGTGCTCTTTTTATTTCATCTGTATCTTTATAACTTCTCATTTATGTCTTATTGGAAATGGCGGTTTTTGTTTTGATTTATTTGATTTTTTTCAAATGGTGTTTTTAATCATTCTCAAAACCTTTTAAGATAATTGTGATAAAATTTGTGAAATATTTATAGTAGTTTCTTCAAAATAACATTAATGTTTTAATAATCATAAATACAAATAATAGGGTGTCCATGTCATGTACGGTTTTTGATATGCTTACAAAAAATATGTTAAATATGATTAGTATTCTAGGAAGTTGATGATCTAAAAATAAGTATATTACAAATTAATGATTTTGAACATGATATAGGAAGAGCAACCGTTACAAATTTTGTTAATTGTTTGTTAATTTAGTAGAGTTTTCTTAGCGCCGGAATTATGTTACCGACGTATTGCGATTATTATGAATTGTTTTTAATTGGACTAGGTACAAACTACAAAAATGTACGCTCATATTAACTTTCTTAATCTGGTAGCACTAATGCAATTATATTTACTTGACTATTATTAAGTCTGAATAAATACTTAATAATTTCAAATATTAATATATTTTTATTTTATAAACTTTCAATCACTTTTATAGTTTTAAAATAAAATCCAGAAAAGTAGTAATTACGTGCGAGTGTTTGTAACAAAATATATAAAAATATTACAATGGATTAATAAAACAACATACCTACTTACATTCTCTGATTAATTAGTTTTATTTTTAATTTGAAATTTAATAACTGCAAATTTTTTCATGACTTTCTGGATTACTCATCAGATTTTCAATGAATTATTTCTAATAATAATAATATTATGTGATTACATAAAAAATACTTTACTTTCAGTTTTAATTAACATGAAAGTTGATAATATTAATTTTTATTGTTTTTAAAGTTATGAATACGTAATAAAAGTATGTAATTATTTTAGGTACATTTTAGGCAGTATAGTTAGTTTATCACTTGATATTATGCTTTTTTAATACATATTCTGACGTTATTTAACCTTTTCGCAAAATTTATCCATAAAAAGGTAATATGTGAAATAGATTGTCTTAAAATAATATTTACTCAATTTTTATTTAACACTACACAACAATACAATTCGATACCTACGTATGATTTTAAATTTTACCGCGACAATGCTATATTATGTCACCTAGCTTAAACCAATGTTAATTAACGTTAAAATGTTAATAAATTTTAAAAATACAACATAGGTAATTAACAGAGGTTTTTGCACATAGGTATTAAAATATTGGATAATTTTTAATGAATCAGAGAAATTCAAAGTTGATAATATTAAGGTTTGTAAACTACATGTACTTATTTAATAATTCATAATATAATATTTAGCTAATTCTGTTTACTTTTTAAGTTATAAAAAGAAAAGTGGACTTGTATTTCTAAAACTTCACACATTTTAATGTCTCGTGAAAAGTATATTTTTGTAACTTGAATAAAATAAAGTTAATTGATACAAAACATATAAATAGTTATAGTTTCTCACCTTCCTGTGTGTCGTTTGTGTTTTGTGATTGTGTTTCAAATGTAATTTATAAAATTGGTAGATATGAACAAAAAATTAAAATTAAATATTTAACCATATTCTACGAAGAATCGTTATTTATTCATTTTAGAACAGAAAAATAATCATTTAAGAAATTCATAAGTACTTTGTGGGATCTTTTAAAATATTCGAATAAGAAGTATTTTTTTATTCTGGGAGCTCTTATTAGTAAGTGGTGGTATATTTATCATGTATTCGAGCCTTCACCAACAGATCGTCTGAATTGGTACCACTAAAATTTTGAATGTCGGAATTGGCACGCTGAAAAGATAATGCTCGTCATTGTCGTATTATATAGGATAGCCAATCAACTTTCACATCTTAAGATCGAGCAATATGATAATTCCAAACTCAGCTGATGATAAAGAAAGAGTCAAAGGTATGATCACTTTGTGCCTGTTCATTCTTTTATTACATTGTAACGCCCTCAAAATGTCTCCTTTGGCAGGGAATTTTAAAATAAAACCAAGTATATAGCTATCACATCATATTTATTTTATAAAATAGCGACTTATTCTTAATGAGGTCAGATACTAATTATTACATCTCTACCTATATTAAATTACCTAATAACCAGGTCCGAAGATTCTTTATTTTCATACACGACTTGTTCCAGGTTCGATCCCGAATAGAATGTAATAATAAAATCCACCGAAATATCAGATAATGAAAAAATACAGCCATATACCTGAAAGTACAGGTGTATGGCTGTATTTTTCATATATTGATTATTTCTATCCGATTACATACAATTTGATAAAATGGTTAAAATATATTTCTTACTTTATGAAACATATATAAAATATAAAGATACATGATATTAAATATAAAACAATTATAAAACAGTTGATCGCTTAGATTCAAATTATATTCTTTTTGTTTTAAAAACTATAAAATAATGATTTGAAGCTTGGTATGTTTATTGCTGTACAACTCGTTTACGAGCAAAAACATTGCAAGTAAAAATAAAATACAAATTAATATTTATCAATTCCTTATAATTCTAAAATATTGAATTAATAACTAGTTTAAATGTAATGATTTGAACATATAAATGTATGGGTGTGTAGTAGAATTCATTATAACCAAGTAATTAGAACCTCTCAGCCAATTAGTAATAATTACAGAAACTTAATAGATACTTTGGAATGAACACATGTGGTGAAATATTTATTGAAAAATACACTGTGACGTCATTCTTTGAAACGAACTGCAACTAGTTCCACACCTTCGGATTTTTTTAGTATAGTAGATTAGATACTAAATGGTATTCAATACTTGAATCTGGCATCGACTACTAGGTATCTAAGTACTTATTATTATTGTCATTTCATAATGTAATCTTGTTCTTACAAATAAAAAAAAATATATTAACAAATAAAATAATCCCAAAGATAGTCTTTTAAAACTAATTAGAACAAATATTTATAATCTTCTATTGTTATTATATTCATTTATTAATCGTAATTATTTTTCTCTATGTTTAAAAAATAATTTTAAATAAAAAACACAATATAAATAAATAAAATTTATCAGTAGTGGGGGTGAAAGAATGATATTAACTCTCAATATACAACGTAATACAAAAAAAAGTTAAGTAAAATTAATATAGACAAGCTGCTTTTTTTCGAATAAATCCTTTAAATAGTATTTTGTTATTCGTACAAGATTAAAGGAATGTTGGAAAACAATAAAAAACATACCAAATTGTCGGCAGTAGAAATACTTTTTTTTTATTAATAATACACAAAACTCTAAATACATTTATAATTATAATGAATTTGCATATTATAGCATTAGAACGTTTTTTGTGGTTGGAGTAACTTCTCCAAAATTAGACAAAAAACTGCATCTCTGTTTAGAATAGAACCCGCGCCCTTTCGTCTCTAGCTGACGATGCCCTCACTAGTTAGACATAGCTCAAATTAGATATGCCTAACGTCGGACATTTCAACACATTGTTATTGACTATGTCGACAGGTTTGTTTGTTTTGTGTTTGAAACAATTATAAGTGTCACTATTAGATTAGTTTTATTGTTTGATTTTTACTATTTTTGTTTTTATCCGACTTTAAAAAGAATGAGGTTCTCGACTGTATTCTTTTTGTATATTAGCTTCATTTCGGTGAGACGACAATTCTTTGTATGACAACAATTCTTGATTGAGGTAGCTGGTGTTGAAAATTTCAGAGCGTAGGACCGAGGACTTTGGACCACTTAATTTGTAGGACAATATGTCTGTTATATTATAAAAACATTAAGTCAGCACTAGAGAAAAACAGTTGATTAGTAATTAGTTTCCATGGCCTTTGGTATGATTATCAATAATCGATTATCAATAAAAAGGTAATGACATACTAATCAATTGTTTTTTTCTAGTGCTAAGTTAATGTTTTTATAATATAACAGACATATTGTCCTACAAATTAAGTGGTCGAAAGTCCCCGGTCCCTCGCTCTGAAATTTTCAACACCAGCTACCTCGTTTAGCTACCACAATTGAGAATTGTTGTTATACAAAGAATTATCATCTCACCGAAATGAAGCTACTTGCGAAAAATTAGCTTGATAGTAATAAGTCGAAATCTTTGTACTACGTATCCCGTACTAGAGTTTTATGTTCAATAAAGTTTATAGATTTTCT
>DVZL01005946.1:0-11698 GCA_018236625.1 Lasaia peninsularis
CACCCGCTAATCTCTGAAACGGCTGGACCGATTTTGACGGGACTTCCACTGGCAGACAGCTGATATGATAAAGAGTAGCTTAAGTTTTATTTTAGAAATATATAAAATTAAATAATTAAATAAAAACGCGAAAATGAAAACGCTATTTTCGTATATAATTTAAATATGGCACACAGAAAAGTACGAACTTTATTTTAGCTCGTAACATTATTCGTATAATGGCAGTATTTTTAAAACTTAAGCACCTCAGCTGACATGGGCGATATTTTTTTATCAATTACAAGTCAATTATCGATTGAGGAGTATAAAAGCTACCATTGTATGAAACGTACAACCCATCTTTGTCTCTGTAGAGTTGGGGAGGGCTATGATTATGTGAGCCGACGTATTTCAAAACGGTGTTATTATCAATGGAAGTGGTCACAGATGCTTTGCATCCTTTGTGGTACACCGTACAGTACCATCTGATGGCTTGCTCTGATTTGAGATTGGTGGCGCGATTGAACGTATACTTGTTCAGCAACAAAACCTTACTTCCTCTTCGCATTTCGATTATTTCACCTGTAAAATTCCAAAACCGAATTAGTCATATTAATCTTTATTGTAGTTAAACTCAATATATAAAACAGAGTCGCCTATGTGGTGTAACTTTACGGCTGTCGCCTGTTAAGACCGTTATGTAGCCGCGTAAGATCTCGGGTTCATTTCCTAGGTCGGGCAGCTATTTATCTATTTATTTATCGCCTCTGTGATGTAACGGTACGGCTGTCGCCTGTTAAGATCATTAGCCGGGTCTCGGGTTCAATTCTCAGGTCGGGCAGCTTTTCTTATGTTTACCAGATTATTCAGAGTAACCATTACATTAGAATAACACATAGACTACTTTTTAACCGACTACACTAAAAAAATGTATGTTTTTATGCAATAAGTATTAAGAGTCGGACAAAATTCTAGTCCCTGAAAGTTGCTTATGTTAATAAAATAATTCCCGCGGATGAAGCCGCGGGCGAAAATATAGTACAATATGACCGAACAAAATAATAAAAGTATTCTTTGAATTCTTATATTTTTTCCTTCCTTAAAATATTTTTACACATTGCAAAAAAATTATCGTAAATAAATATTAATTGATTTCTTTGTCATTGACAAAAATGTGGCAAATGCTGACTTTGTATCTAATAAAAAAGGCAGTCACAAAAATTGCTGATAGAGGTGAAAAGTTATTGCTGTACTTTGACATTTCACTGCAATCCACACCTTTTCATTTCCCGAGACTATAGAAAATGTCACTTAAACCAAGTTATTAGGTGCACTTTATTTGTTTTGTTTGTAACATCATTGTAGGTAACATCGGAAATATTTGGAAAGTCAGAACGACTAGATCTAAAATAGCAGAATCCGCTAACGGTTATGAGAAAATTATTGGACGTCTGTCTGTCTTTATCATCTTTTATTAGTTGCTGCTATCAGCTTGCTAGTCTTTCGGTTTTCTACAGGATGCACTTTGGTGAGTGTATCCAGGAACACCACAATTTAATACCACCAGCTCCATTTCTCAGCGGTAACTCGAAGTGAACTAGTGATGAGCAAAATTGGTCTCGGTCTTGCTTTTTAAAAGCCATCCTTTTTCTAGCCAATACCAAGACTGATTAAGCAAGAACAACACTAATACCAAGGCCAAAACCAGACATATTTGAGCTAGATTAAGACTGTACAAGTTGTGGTATTGGTCTTGCCTTGTTCATTACTAAGGCGAACTACGTGACGTCATCCATATTTGTTGATACACACGAACAAAAAGATTAGCTTCTTCGTTTATTATTCGGAGGGCCGAGAATTGGAATATTATACCTGGGTAGGTATTTCCAGACCTTTTCGTATCAAGTATCAAGTAAGTAGTGGATTATTATCCTTAGGTTATCAGTTAAAAAATAGCAACAGTGTACAGTCGCACGCGATAATCGTTCTAGATTTAGTGATTGTGTATCCCCCATATTTTCACTATAGTGTTCTCCAATGTAGTGATTGAAGCCTTGCATCCATTGTTACGCCTGTCGCATCTCCACCTAATTTTATCGTAAAGCCTGTAATCCCGTAAGTACCGATTCCCGTCATATTGCACTACTGGCTGTCCTCGACGTGACGTTGTTATTTGAAATTCTGAAAATCATAAGCAATATTCAAACAAGAAAACCTAATATCTCACTAAAAAGAGTCAACTATAACTATTACAATTCATTAAATATCTATTTTGAATTCTTTTTTCATACTTGTAAGTTAATTAGGAAACTTCTTAAAATAAAAATATTAATAAAAATCCATTAATACCTATCGGTTTCTGTTTTAATTTAAAAATTTCAACCGTAAACTTTAGAGATTACTTTTTTTCGATATACTCCTCTAGCCAACTGGATCAATTCAGGAGGAGCATGATTGTGCTCTCCTCTTGCGTGGATGAGCTCTTGTTGAGAAGAGGTGATGACGGATACAGTGCACCCTCGATGGTAGAAAGCACAGTACCACGACCAACCAGCAGGGCTCAAGCGTTGTCGGTTGTATATATGTGCACCAATCTTAAGGTACGTTTTTGAACTCATAGTAATGATTTCACATCCTGAAAAATAAAACATATTCATTACTCCTAAAACTATTAAAGAAGTAATAATCGAACACGACTTTTTTGCAACCGTATACTCACGAACCACATTTGTAATGGTGAGATCAGCGAAAGAGTGGGATTGAAAGAAAGTGTCGTTGTAAAAATGAGAAAGGACATGCTCCGACAGTTCGGTCACGTGGAAAGAATGAAAAATTGACAGAATTGATATACAATGTGAATGTGGATGGATGTAGGTACCCGAGGAGACTTACGACATCCCCACGGCCAAACAGGTATAATCCGAGGGTGGTGTTAAAATTCTCCGAAATTGGCGTGGTTGTACGAAGAGAATAATTAACGTGTAGGAAGCTAGGCAAGTATGCAATTATGATACTCTGCCTACCGCGTAAGGTATGGTAATAATACGTTTAAAATTATTGTATATTTGTTTTGCAAAGCTATAACAGTATCTGCCGCCACCAACCAACTTTATTAAATTTTAACTGTAAAACGACGAAACTTAATACGATATTTTAATTTTGGTCATGGGCGAAAGCAGCTGCCATTTGCCAAGTTTAGTTAATATGCATTAAGTTCAAAATAGTCATGAATCGTCATGTCAGGTTTTTAGGTAAAGCGATAGCATCCGTACGTAAACTCATCGAGAAAATACTCAATACATTTATTTCTTCATGAATACGTTTCTTTTGCATCCTAACTGAACCCATTTATACAAATATCTACCAAAAAGTGGATAATTTTACTAAATATGTATAAATTCAAAAATTGTGAAAAAAACATTTTTCCTTTCAATCTCACCAAAAAACTCACGAAGCCACTTCGAAATCAAACTTTTCAGTGAATTCATGACTATTCCCCATTCCAAATCCGAAGTTTTAACGATGTGGATATGTACATAATTCATAAACTAATTTCACACACATTCTAAGTTGGTGACATGCAAAATGATGAATATGTCCATCGTCAATACCAATTGACTATCATCATCATCATAGACAACCATTAAGTAAAGCATTATGGCGGATAGCGTTTTAATATTTCTCTAATTCCATATCTGTATCTCTTGATCATCTCCGTAACTATGTCATATTCAAAAAAACCGAGACAAATAGTTTTCCGACTTGTTAAAATCTTACGTCTTTTTCAAATTGTTTTTTTAAAAAATGGCATTTGTAGAAAGATATCCTAAAAGAGATAAAAAAACTCGAATTCTAAATTATGTTTATAATTTATTAACATGTAGTCCTAAATACGTTATAATATCGAAACCGATTGGCTTATTAAGTAATTAAAAATAAATAAGACATATTTTTGGAGACATACAAGAATAAAACTCTAACAATCTCACTTTATTATGTCACTAAGAGATAAATAATAAATTAAATTACCTTAAAACGGGTCAAAGCGCTTAAAAACCCGTTTCCACTTATTTGTTGTTGTTGTTGACGCTTTGACACGTGTCAAAGTTTTTAATTTCAATTACGGAACGCGTTAGTCTAACAATTATTAATTTATCCAATTAAACTTCAAAAGCATCTACGATAAATTCACATGGTTTATTAATTTTTATTTATGATTTATAAATGACGTCACTCTGTGCCAATATCGTGATGTGTGTGACCAACATTAGTGCTGTAGATCCGAATACCGTCACTAATCGCATCAACAAATATATAAAGCTGAGCTGCGCACTGCGGACCTCTTTTCTTCACTTTGTTACACCTGTAGAATATTTTTTGTCCCTTTTTTGTCCTATAACTAAAACTCCGGGACCAAGTGTTTTCAGCGTTGATGAAATTTTCTGCATCTTTTTTATCCATAAAATGGCTAAGAACTATCCATGATTTCTTGTAGCCTCGTCCTCGTCTAGATTTTGTTTGCTCGTCGTCTCCGGATTCTGAGTTATCTGAATAGTAAATTGGCGCTTCGAATTTAACATTCCAAGTAGGCTCTGGTACTATGAAGTTGTGTTCTTCTGAAACAAATAAACAATTAGGTTAGTAAATTTATGATATGTAAATAAAAAATACTGCGTGTTAAATATATTTAAGCAGAGAATTTTAAGAAAAATAATTTGGTAAAAATAATAAATTTACAAAGGCGAAACCATACGAACGTGGTTTTGTTAACGAATATAAAAATCCCTGATTGGGAAGGCAGTGGTAAATATGCACAAACAATTAGCCGCCAATATTAGGTCTCATGATTTGACAGGCGGCAAGTACGTCTCCAAATCGGGCGCAAATTCAATCTCAGGCATCGTTATAGAATAGAATAACTCCTTATTGTGCACCAAAACATACAAAACAAAAATTAGAGACTAAATGATACACAAAGGCGGCCTTATCGCCAAATCGGCGATCTCTTTCAGGCTACCTTAATTTTTTAGATATACTGAAACTCATAAAAACAAAGGGACCGGAAATTGAACCGTAATCGACATGTCTACAACCTTTTATTAGTACAAATATATTAATAACCAAGGCATAGGTCTAATATGGTTAGAAAATTGTTTACGGTTTTTGATGTTAGATAATTTAGAAAAACTTGTTACTGAAGAAGATACTACAATAAAACACGCATAAAAGTTAAAAAAATAAGAAGTTGTCATTATTATTAAAACACATGCGTAATTGAACAAAATAATTTAATTAGAAAAACACAAATTGTTAACAAGCATAATATGTTAAATTTAATTAAAAATAAAATTCGACTGCGGTGAAAAAAATTATCCGTACAACTTTCAATTAGGTAGCTTAAATTACATTTGCTTAAGTGATCATAAGTAATATTACTTATAAAAAAAGGTATCAGAAAACCTTTAAGTGGCATAACAGATTACCCGATTTTCAACTCTATTTATGTACTAATAGGTTAGCGTTTTTTTGTCGCACAGTCGAATAAAATAAAATTTTAATATAATAAAAGTGCAGTGATTAAATAAATTATTAAATTTTCAACTCTATGAATAACTATAAATAAATACTAGTTTAATAATTTTAAAACATTTCTTATCTACAACTAAACATGTGTTTGGTATAGAGAAAATAAGTTATACTTTTGACATAACTCTACTATGTACACAATATATTTATCTGTACTGTTTCCCATATAGAAAGGTCAAACATAGAAAAGTAGTCTTTTTTTGGACTATTTTTACTTTAATTTTTAATATTTTATAACTATTCTAAAACAAATGCAATAAAAAAGGGGTAAGCAAGTATGAAGGTATTATAAGTGTGACACAAAACTTTGACAATAGTTTTCTTAATGGGTGAAGATATTTTGATTTAACGCCTCTTGTATTAATATAATGCTTACTTTATATTTGTTATTTTAATATTCTAAACGTGACTTTAATCATCTGTGGCCTTGCTGTCAAAGCAGTTTTTTTTTATAATGTGTCAATCCGAAAATGCCAACTCATGCCAAATTTACCCAGATAAAAAATCATGTTTTGACGCGGCATGAGTACCAAAACCTATTCATATGCTTCAATCAACTCCACCAGTTTCATCATAGTTTTTAAAAAGTACTTATTAGAGTCTTGCTATTTGATATATAAAAATATCGTCATGCCTTTTTTCGGCAGCATTACTTATTTATACACTCACGTACTCACGCACTGAGTAAAATAAAAAAGCTCATAAAATTTAATACTTCCTTAAAAACCATAGTCTAAAAAGAAGAAAAAAACGTAAACTTGGTCAATAAAATCAGTATTAATAATATTAAACTTAAAATTTAAATTGGAATGTGTTTTAACATTTTCCATTACATCTACAATTATGAAGTATATAAAAATATTTTTTCATAAATAATTTCTACTCTAATAGATTACAATATTTTTAAAATTGTAAGGCAATCAAACATATTAATAGTTTAACTATAGATATAAATAAAGAGAGGTTTGTACCTCTAATAAAACTATTATTTCTCTCCCAATCCCGATCTCTCAAAAACAATTACACTAACGATAAACGATGCCAAGAATGAAAAAGTTTCAGAATAAGACACTATAATTTTTTTTTTAATTTTAAAAGATATACAATCACAGTGAAGATAAAAACCGTTTATTAGTATATTTTGCCTATTCTTTATTTTCATGTGAAGCAATTTATCTCTTAGAAATCCTTTATATGACTTACTACTGCCGCCATTATTTCTATAATTAATCATTAAACAAATTAATACCTAGGATTTTTTAATTTTAGCAGGTGTTTCGTGATATATGCGATTTTTTTTAGATTTACTAAATATAATTTGCATTTAATGGTAATAATAACTCGTTAGACATTTTTGCGTCATTAAAGTCATGATATGATACATTGTTAAATATATGTGAATTTAATAATCAGAAAACACGACATTTGCAATATCACAAAAATATATCGCACCCTCATTAATATAAGATATAAAGTCAACATTTTTGTAAACTGTGAATTTAAATGCTAAGAGCACAAAATGATAATTCTCTACCGGTTGGCGCTTACAGAAAGAAAAATTCTCAAAATTCTCTGAATCAAAACTTAAATAATAAGCACGTTATTTGAAAAAAATCTGCGATGTAGGAATCTAGAATCTTCAAACGTCAAACGTCGTCAACGGGCACAAGTCAAAAAACTACCGTTTCGGATTGTGCCCTTATATAACTGAGGGTGCGTTATGCCTAATTCATATTTGATTGGATTATAAGACATGCTTAGCAAAAGGTCGCAAGGTGAGTTTAATTTATCTAGGTTAAGAGGCACTTCAATATTACAAACGTCACAACATTCAATTTCATAGAAACAATAGAAAACAAACTGCAACAACTCTAGATAAATCTTTTTTTTTTTCAAAAGGGCGATGAAAATATATTATAGAATAGACTTTTTATATAAAAATAGGTTGCAGCTTGTCTTCATGTAACCCTGATATTTCCCTCGGCTACTCACAAACAAGTTATTTTTTTAGTTTTGTATGAGAGCGAATCATATTATATATGCTTATAGTACTTTTTAGTCTCCTCTGACTGGTCTGGTCTCCTGATGGTAAGAGACAACCATGGCCTATAGACACATAAGATGTAGGTCCGTCCCTGTCTGTGTCATATTAGTAATCTACAATTAATTAAAACTAATTTGAAATTGAAGAAATTTTTTATGTTATATTAGCCGCCCTATTGACCGATTCTCAGGCCTTCAAAATTTAAAGAGAACAGAACGGGATTACAATTACCCCATGTCCGTCTCCTGGTCCTAAGATAATTCCCCACCAATTTTTAACTTCAGCCAAATCGGTTCAGCCGTTCTTTAATTATAAATAGT
The DNA here is from genome assembly GCA_018236625.1 of Lasaia peninsularis. Classification (NCBI taxonomy): domain Eukaryota; kingdom Metazoa; phylum Arthropoda; class Insecta; order Lepidoptera; family Riodinidae; genus Lasaia; species Lasaia peninsularis. The sequence goes on from DVZL01005946.1 coordinate 7,930, forward strand.
GTAGCAAAAACACTTTATTTGACATATTTGACCATAGTTTGTCAGTGAGTAAAATTCCAAACTTCCAACTCCTAACATTTTATTATAATCCTTCTTACATACATATAGTCACGCCAGGTCCCTTGCGGGGTAGGCTGAGGGTTTCGAGTACAAATTGTCAGAATCCCTGCTTTGCCTAGCTTTCTCGACGCTCATTATTTTCTTCATATACAATACAGTGTAGTCTTCCTAAAATATCATTTGATGATGTCATACACAACAGGAATTGTTCAAATATAACTACAGATTATAATCAAAATTAACGTATTCAATAAATTTTCTTAGTACAGAATAAAAAAGCATAAAACAATTATAAAAAAAAAATATTCTATTAAAAACTAGCTAGAGTTTAATTCTATTAAATGTACACATAAAACAATATTCTCATTTTGGACCAACTTTAAAAAAATGTTAAGATCTTAATACAGACAATTTTTGTCTACCTAAGCTTGAAACTTATTTTTATTTTATTTTTTTTTTATTTCAAATCCGTTGACAGCAATCCATAAAATGTTTTAAAAAAGAGCAGTAAATGTTGTATTCAAAACGAGAAGAATAATTTTTAAAATTCCTTCGAAATTTGAATTTAAATAATCCAAATTCAAATTTAGAACCAAATGCTGCTTCTAGATTTTCCGCTCACTGACTCATACTCAAATAGCGTAAACTGGAATATTTAAGAAATCTATGTGTGCGTATGATTAGCGTTGGTGGAGATGACCACTCCATCTTCAGTTACAGCTGATGCTTTACATTTAAGTTTGTGTTTCTTAGCGCAAGTCCATCTAATGCGGTTGCCAATTAGGGATCTCGAATGTCTGAAGAATTTGTGCCCTCCAATGTAGATATTCCTAGACTCCTTGCAGAAACGGGCTCGTAGCATTGCGTGCAAGAATGCTGAAACAGAAACAAAACATTGTTAGGTTCGATTCTACAATTGGCCAATTTGTATACTAAGACTACATAATTTTATTGTAATGTTAGAACAGGCTATATAAAAATTGTAAACGTTATAATAACTTAAGCGTATATGAGCTAAGGAGGTTTTTGAACCTGCTAATTATTTTCAAAAGTTAGATCCATTTTTCTTCTTATTATTCTTGAGAATTGTCACACGTAATAATTAGGAAGCAAATTTTCATCACATATAGATAAAAATCGATTGGTATTAATACCTGCACTAAAAACTTGCTTTTTTATACGTATGAATTTTTATGGTTAGATTTTTAGGAGTAGAGGTGATATTGGTAGAGCTAATTTGAGTAAAGATAAAAATGGCTAAAAAGATATAAAACTAAAAAGATTATAAAAATGATTAAAAAGGAAAGAAGACGAGGATTTATCGGTCAATTATTAATTTTAAATTATTGTTTGATCAAAAAAAATATCTTTCGTTTTAATATACATATTTTGTAAGATTGTCAGAGAGACGGTATCGATGATAGGTGGTAGAAGGTTGGAGAGAATAAAAATATAACATATCAACATTAAAAAATCCAATTATTTTTATTCTATTGGCATTTTCTTGATAAACATTTCTGTCTTTAAAAAAATGATGGATATATTGTAATAAAAACAATAAAATATAAACATTTAATGGTTGTACATCTTAAATAAAAACAACACAATATCTCGTTTACGTAATAGATGAGCTCAAATTTTTAAAATAAAAATTTTACACAATCAATATTTAAAAAAATCATAATCAATATAAAATTTTGCAATATTTTTATAAAAAAATAAAATAAAATATTTTAATAATTATATTTTAGCTCTCTGATAGAATTTATTTGGAAATATTAAAAAACTTCTATCCACGAAGGGTCATTTTTTAGCACATCCGAATATATTCTCCTGAGGAGGTAATAGTGTATTGGGGGGGTTCATGGTTGTGGTTTTCTTGGATGAACCTGAGTTTCCCGTGTGCATCCGTTCGAGCTTTGGCTTGACATAGGCGGCTCTTCTTCCTAGTACAGTACCAGAACATAGGACTATACTCTGAGAACGTGAACCCGTTGATCATTAACATCCCCTTTTTAGACCGACTTGGTATTCTGATAACTGAAAAATTCGCAACATCAAATTGTTGTTTCCAACGCATAAGATATTCCAGAAGATCTTTCATAAATGGAAACATCATTTTTGTTTTGCATAAAACAAATTTTACTATGTAGTAAAACATTTTAAACATTTTTTACCTCGTACTGCACCTACCTATGTGGAACGAATTACCAGCGGCAGTATTCCCAAACGGAATTAGGGACCTTCAAGAAAAGAGGTTACTTATTCCTAAAAGGTCGGCAACGCATCTGTGATATTTCTGGTGTTGCGGGTGATCGTGGGCGGCGGTGATCACTTACCATCAGGTTTGCCTCCTCTTCTATAAAAAAAACGTAGTATCAAACAAGGAGGAGGTTCTCCTGGCAGAATATTGTACCTATAAAGATTTTTCACTGGTATACTTGATTGGATATTACTGGTGGTAAAGTGCTGTGCAGCAACTCGCCTGGTTTTGCTAAACTTATGGCAACTGAAAGTGTGTAAAAATGTTATAAATAAATGTATTCTTTAAATAATTCTCCAAAGTATTTAAAACTCACAGCTATACACATATGTAAAAATTTATACGCTTATTTAAGACTCATTATTTAAACATGAGTATAAAAAAAAACTTTATTTAAAATATCAATCTCCAACAATAAGTAATAAAAATATATTATAATGGTTCTTCGCTTTTAACGAGAAGTATGGTAATATCTTTATTTTTGTAATGGTCGTGTTGGTTCGCGACGTGAATGATTTCGTCGTCGACTGTCCAAATTATGCTCTTACAGCCGTAATTTCGTTTGACACACCGCCATATTGTTTTAGCACCATTGTACCTATGTACGTTGTACCTTTGGCCATTGTAGATTAACGCGCGACTCCGCAATGTTGGTACGAATGTAACTGTAAAGGAAAACCTTTATTAGATTCTAGATTATCGCCGATTATTCCCGAGGATAGCCGAGTACGCACGAGTTTGTCAACGGTTTATTTGAGAATGTTCTAAAATGCTGCCTGGAGATTACAACAACTCTCTCTTAACAACGACTTATCATACACAATATTAAACATCTATCTCATTGGGCCGGCGTTCACACTGTCACCGGACCGCTTTGTTTTGTATATCTCAACTTTATTGGCAGAAAGAGAAGTTGACCCATTCAGAAAGAGTTAGGAATATTACATAATTGGGACAAGTATATAGTACCTTTAGCTTCATGGTTCTAGATATGTATCGATATCTGGTTAAACGAAATACACGCTCACGGATTGTTAAATTAGCGATACTATAGATGAGGGAGAATGAACATTGGTTTTAGTCTGTTCTTGATTCTTAGATCAACGATATGACAGAGGAGGCAGTATGTAATTATGTTTAAGCCTATACGACGGAACGAATTGCATAAAAAAACTAGGCAAGTGAGTTGACAGTTTTGACATCTCAGGCGCAACGAAATGTACATTCAGCGAATGATAGGCCCTCTATAAGTGCCATAAGATAAGACAGATCGAATTAAAATTACAACGCAATACATGAACTACAAGTTCACATACATAGTTAAGGTATAGTTTTTTTATTTTTCCTAACTGCGGGGTTATTGTGTATCTTTTGACAATTATAAGATACGAACTCCGAGCCGGAGTTCTCATATATTCACTGTCAAATGGCATGTTTCGTATTGTC